>CAJQZM010010968.1:0-18236 GCA_907164665.1 Colias nastes | reverse complement strand
ACGCCAACTATCTGGAAATTAAAGAACTGATCTCGGCTTTTGTTCTGAAAGTGGACAATAAAGAACGCTTTGTGCTCACAACGAATAAGTCGTTTTAAAAACGTAAAAGCGTAACATAACTTGACGGTAACTGAGTTTGAGTCCGCTTTGAGTCCTCACAATGGCTCGCTTTTTAGCTGAGCACCAACAATAGTAAGATTCACCGAACATTTAATGTGATATTTCAACAAATTTATTTACTTACGTATATTTATAGCAACGTGTACTTGGAGGATTAAATATTCTTCGTGCCATTTTATTTGCAAAATTCCCTTACTCAAAATGGTCTTATATGAATTGACTATATATTGTTTAACTCTGGACTAAAACTGTACTATAAACGCATAACATGTAAGGCTTAGAAATTTACTTGGAAAATAAAGATTTATGCATTTCAGCATTTAAATGTCTAATACTTTTTAAAGAGCACTAAATTCCTTAATATAAAATGTACATACTAAAATCACACACGATGCAAACTTATTCGTTTTAAATCCATTTATCCAGAACTTAAAGGTAAAATGTTCCACATTTCCGGAGTAATTCTAGTGCTGGAGATAAAAGTAAAAAGCAGGAGCGAGGCTCATCAATCAATCGCGGGTTCGAGTCCCGATTGATGGCTCGGAACGGATCGACGCTTGTAGCTCTCCGTATATGTTACTTATTGTTTTGATACCTGGAGACGAATTATTTTATAAAACCTGTGTGATTTCGGTAGATAAATAAGTTATAATTACATTAATAGATAATTAAATATGTTGTGTTTAGCTCTATCTGATAAAATAAGACATAATTAATGAAATTATAGTAAAAACTAGGCTATGAGGAAAACTGTGCAAGTGGCGAAACCAACATTATGAGTTTTATTGAAATTAGTTGCGTGTTTTAAATTATTAGCTCTTAATATTTGAATAATCAAAACATTAATCTTAAATAGGTGATAAATAGGCCCTTGAATTCGATTCATAAAAATGACTCATTCACAAAAAAGCCGCACCTAAAACTTAGTATTAGTATAGTAATATTTGAAACTAGCTGTGCTCCGCGGTTTCACCCGCGTGGCTTCGCTCCTTTTGATCTAAGCGTGATGATATATAGCCTATAGCCTTGTTCGATGAATGGGCTATCTAACACCGAAAGAATTTTTCAAATTGGACCAGTAGTTCCTGAGATTAGCGCGTTCAAACAAACAAACTCTTTATAATATTAGTATAGATTCTTCTTCTTTTGTGTCTAAGCCCACAATACTACTTCTATCTATCTACACTCTACAGGAACATAGGTGCAAAAAGCAATGCATCACGACACGTCGTAAGTATATTGATATTCTGCAGCGCTTCCAAGTGGCGGCAGATGATGGATGGATCTACTTTGCGGAAGGTTTTAAAACTTCATTTACTGGCCTTATGGGTGATAAGTTATTTGTGCTTCTAATTATGTATTTTTATAGAGGGGACAGTATTGAGTGAGAGCTTGAGTATTTATTCTATTATAAGTTCATAATAGCTGCTCTACCATTAGCACCATAGCACACAATTACAATTTATTTTCCGTCTTGACTTCATCGTTATACAAAAATTGTTTTTAAATGTATCTTTAATTAGTAAAATCCAAAGAACGTGAAAAACAAACCTATATTAAGATAAAATACAAGATAACCAGACAATCATCAGCACTATATTAAAGTAAACTAAAAATAAATACAACTAGAAACAGAAATCTATAAAAATACCTAAACATAAATAAAAAGTACCAAAACGGTGTAGTCGCATCATTACACTTGTGACGTATGTAACCCATCATGTACTTTTGATCTCCCGCGGAATGGGGGCACAAAAAACCCGAAATATTTCCGTCACATCAACTGCGAGATCTGTAAATCACTGACTTGTACACTTTTATTTATAGAACATTTATCAACGATTATAATAGTTACACGAGTTAGTTTTCTTCGGTCTGTTTTTACAATACGCATCGTACGTAGGTATCTACGTTATGCGAATGAACTACGCACATTACATTTATAAAATTTAAATATAACCTTTGTTACACAGTTGAGGAGCAGTTTCCAGATAGGAAAATATTTTTAAAACAGTCGTATAGGTTTTGAGTAATTGTTACAAACGAGCAAAAAAAAATGCACCAAATTAGAATAGTCATGCTTTCTTATAAGTTCGTATCTGTTTCTTATATTATTATTGCATATTTTTGGTATCAAAATTAATATATTTCATTCGATATCATACAAGCTACTAATCTATATATACTTTGTATCATGTTTTATTACGCAAATGATCAATTTAACTGGAGTTGTAGTTTGTTGTGTTTGGTTATAGTCCAAGCTAGTTTAATTTAATTATACCGTTAAATTCGTATTGTTTCAAACTTCTAATGTGTTCATATTTCATAGTTTGTAAATAATGGAGTTTTAATTCAACATGTAATTAAATATTAAAAGATAATTACATAAAATCATATGCTGTACAATGCTACCTAAATGTTAATTATAATAATTATTTAAACAATAGAAAAACTTTTGCTGATTTTGGCTAGATAGTTTAAAAATACAATATATGCATTATAAAAGCGTACAACACTTTCTAAGTATTAAATAAAGTTTTAAAACTTTTAATTGAATGTATGGTTTGGATCGATATTTACTTTGCTTGTTAAAACTTAAGTTTTATAAATTATAATCGAAAGTTATTAAAAACAGCATCATTTTTTAATTGATATTTTAATTTACATGCATCCAACATTATTTCTAGACATATAGAAGTATATTTATTTGTAATCAATAATATCGACTGTGTTAATCATCACGAATTATAAGATTAAACATACGTTCTTCGACATTCAAGGAATGCTTATTTATGCAATTATTTTTTTAGGTAAGTTATGTTAGTAATATTATGTGTCATTAATTAATAAAATTCAATGTTTTCTTTTTGTAATGTTAATTCTAATACACAAAAACTCTACATTCATTAGCAGCATGTTCCACGGAATTCCATGAAAAAATTGACTGAAGAACATTTAATTCGACGGCGCGGTACGTGACTCGACGAACTAATGACCTAAGATTAGTACCTACAATAATTTAGCAAAAAATTCCGCCCCTCTCAAATGATAAACATTAGCCCTAAATGCTGGCATTAGCTACGTGTAAAGGTATCAGATGGTAATTTGGGGTCTCTTGAGTATTTGCCTTGCTGTTTAGTGCTTGCGACTGATTTTAATGGTGTTTTTGTGTATTTTTAACTAGCTGCGCATCGCGGTTTCACCCACGTGGCTCCGCTCCTGTTGGTCTTAGCGTAATGATATAATATAGCCTATAGCCTTCCTCGATAAATGAGCTATCTAACACCGAAATAATTTATCAAATCGGACCAGTAGTTCCTCAGATTAGCGCGTTCAAACAAACAAACAAACTCTTCAGCTTTATAATGTTAGTATAGTATTAAGTATAGATTAGCTGAGTGAAAGTCAGTGCTGTGCCATCTTACATGATTACTGTAGCTTCGTGACATAGAGCCTGCTTGTATTTGACGTGACAACGTCTTTTCGATAGAGCCGGCTGCACGCACGAAAAAACATGACTCATGCGGCGTTACCTCGCTCTGAGGCGTTCCATGTAAGGCTTGAAGTGCAAGCGAGAGCGCGGAACGAGCGATAAAGAAGCATAATCGGCCGTTGTCACGTTCAACTATCGTCAGTAAACCGACTTTACAGACAACCAATTTTTTTTTACGAATATTTTGTGGCTATGGAATGTATTTTAATGTCATTTTAACATAAAAGCCAACAAAAAATTTTACTTACTTCAAAGAATATAATATTTTTGCTGTCATTAAAACATCATCGGTTTATAATGGTTATGGTTAATACATGATTTTTTTAATAATTAAATCCCTCTATATTCAAGCCACATCATCACTAGTACAATAACCAGGTTCCACCCGCTAGTGAGACTAACCACTTAACCGCACTCGCCGGAAATGATGTGTTTACGTCCAGAAATAGCCTGTTGTCTCGCAAGTGTTAAATATTTACGATACATAAATCTCGATGAACGTAAATCAGGGTTTATGAACACAGTTGACTATTCTCTTAGTTTGGACAACTATTCAAACACGAAGCTATAAAAAAATTACAACACCCTTCTTATGACGCTGTTGAATTATTAATTTTTGACGGACAGGTGGTAAGTATATCATTTTGGAGGAGATTTTCCATTTTTCATTTTAATGTTTTATGAGTTTATATTAATAGTGATATGTTATTGTTTGTTTGTTTTTTATTTATATCTCGAGATTATCTCACGTCGATAGCCGAATTCTGCATTTGTATACTACTTGTGTATTAAGGGACTATTTTAGATATTTATTATCAGTCGCAGGCAAGAGGACCCTATCCCTAAAAGTACTTTTTACTGTCATATGATTCATACATTGTTCTAGCTTTGTTTTGCCAAGTCGCGTTATATTAGTGGCAATTAACTACGCTACCACTCGCGTTTATTTATAAAGCAATTACGGGCCACAGATTTGCATCCAACTGACGAGCGATTTAGTTTCGTATTATCTCTACGTATCAGCTCAACTTGGCGACAACTTCCGTAATTCGAAATACATCGCCGGCTTTGTATTGCCGTTAATGTAGGAGTTGGTTGTACAGCAGCAATGTAGGATGGTTTCGAGTAAAATACCGCGTGTTTCGTTTGGCTTAAGAATATGTCAGGCTTAAAGGTGGATCACATACATTGCGCATACCGCCGGAACGGTTAGTTTTACTTAGCTTGACATTTGGATTAAATGCAGGTGATGGGATTGTACGCTCGTGTAGTTTATTTTGTGGTGCATGTTATGTTAATTTACTATAGTGTTCTTGGAGAATTTTGTTTACATTTGGATAAAAGCTTTGTTGATTGCAGTTTAAGGGAATAAATTAATTTGTCGTAGTAAAATTATTAGTTTTGGTATTGTATTCCATGAAAGATTGAATTATTTGTGGTAGAGCATTGTGGACACATAATTACGTACTATTTAAATTAAAGGTCAGCGTTTGCTTGTAAAACATAAAATAATTTATTTGAACAGTGGCTAAAGAGACAATATAGAAATTAAAAAATCATACAGAAAAAAGATAACGTGCTAGCATCATAAAAGTATTTATTATTACAAAAGCATTGTAGAAACTTTAAAATTATATTAACGTTCAAACGAACGCATAAACCACAGTAAATATGTGTATTGAAAACTTGAAAAAAATCGCTATAAAAATAAACCATGGAAATTATTTTAAGTATAATACCGCTGAGAGGAAAGAAGCGAACGACAAAAGCTTTTCAAATGTATTTTTCTACTTCTGTGCGATGTTGTATGATTGTTAGTTTTTATTTGTATGTTCAGTTTTAACTGCTTTCTCCAGTGAATCACTAACAAGGCTAGAGACAATGTATTATTGTGAATAAATTATAACAGTGCACTTCGAATGAAATAAGATTTTTTTTATTATTGTTCTGAATTATGGATGTAATAAAAAGGTTGAAATAACAGCAAGTTTTTAATCTCATATTTTATTAATTTTATATAATTTCAACTTAAATATTAAGCAGGATAGTCAGACAGACGCACAGATACAAAAAATCAACAAATTATTTAGTAATAGCTTACCACCCGCGACTTCGCCCGCTTTGCCTAAAACCTAATAAATTATATTTTAAAACCTACCTCTTAAATCAATCTATCTATTAAAAAATCCGCATCAAAATCCGTTGCGTAGTTTTAAAGATTTAAGCATACAAAGGGACATAGGAACAGAGAAAGCGCCTTTGTTTTATACTATGTAGTGATTATTACTTATCACTTAATTGCGATAATTGTTTTCAAATATTTACACAATAATGTTAACGAGTGTTAATTTCGAAACAATATTTGCGAATCGAAAAAGTAAATAAATAGTTCCTCTACTAAATGAGTTAAAAGCTAAATTTAGTAAATAAACGGCTCAATGGTCCGAACTAAATGCAAATTAATGGCGGAATGTGGCTCTGTACCTATTATATTTAATGTCAAATTAAACGTGAAACTGTACTGTTTCAATATTTATTGTAAAAGTTACCTCATTTTGAACTATTGCTGATTTGTAGAGAACTTTATATGTATTTAGGGACTATAATATATTTGCGTGATATACGCTACTTTCTATATTTTACCTATTTAGCAAAAATATCAGCTGTAAAATTTAGTAATATCTCCCTTTATCGAGAGCTAGAAAATACTGTAACAATGACACATCATCGGAAGATGAAAACATCAAACCATAAATAACTTAAATCCATTCAGCCAGAACTACAATAACTAATGACTTTCTTATTTAAATATAGACTAACTATAAATAGTGTAACTATCTCTTTATAAATATAGACTAAAAATAACCCACTTAACATTTAACTACAAATTACACCAATTATACACAAACCCACTGAAGTTTCTAAGAAAACGCTCTACAGTTTCGCGAAGGGATCTATTTTAAAGTGCACTTAAGTTAAACTTACCTGACGTGCGGACGGACAGAAATACAACAGGATATTATAATATTTAAAGCGAGTATCCTCACTTCAAAGGCGCGAACATTGCGAAGCATTTGTGCGGGAATGCGTGTATTTTAACTTTCAAATATTGGGGTTAATGTATTGTTGCCTGTATTCATAAACATTTTTTTAGATTTTCATATTGTATTTCGGTATATACTTAATTTACTTTACGTGGAATAATAATGATAATAATATATTTCTACTAAACTCTACATTCTCGTCACTATCAGTCTCATACAACGCATAAAATCCAATAAACTTCAAAAAGCAGTATTTAAAATATAAAAAAGCGTGTGCGCTGAGCACACGTGTCAGAAGTGGAATTCTTTGGCAAGATTCAAAAATACCAAAATCGTCGCCTTGCTCCATGACGTGACGGTATTGCCATGACGTGACCTTGAAATTTACTCTCAAGGCGCCTTTGTGGCTTTAAATTACATTAAAACCAATTGGAATAAAATATTAAACGTATTCTAGAGTTCAAATACTGACTTTTTTGCCACTTCCTCCTGATTGGCTATTGTACTAATTATATGTTTTTACTTACACTATCTAGACTTCGGCAAATATATAACTAGGTACCTACAAACAAATTTTCTCACTTTCGTTAATTGGGTGCGAACAATGACTTCTATATCACACTTCTCAATTCAAAACTGATTTCTTGTTAGATTAAATTTCAACCCAGATATCTAATATTCTATACTACTAATATTATAAATGCGAAAGTTTGTGAGGATGTGTGTGTGTGTGTTTGTTACTCTTTCACGCAAATACTACTGAACCGATTACAATGAAATTTAGCACACATATAGGTAACTTGGATTAACACATAGGATAGGTTTTATCCCGGAAATCCCACGGGAACGGGAACTATGCGGGTTTTCCTTTGAAGACGCGGGCGAAGCCGCGAGCGGAAATCTAGTCATACATATAACACTAACCTTGACCCCATTTTCCTACCTTTCTCATAAAGACAACCCCCATGTGTGCCCATATTGAAGGACTCATATTATCTGTCACTTTCCAAATGTCAAGCCACAGATTATTAAATATTCTTAACAGTCCTTCAAATATCACAGAGAGCGCAACGTCGCTAATATAATGTTATATAGGCACTCTGTTCCTTTCTGAAACGCTGAATACAATTACATATCAAAAACCACCGTTTTGTACAGTTCCGGAGTTTTATATTGGCACAGATTAAATAAAACGCTCCTGATCTCTTTTCTTTTTCATTTCATAAAGCCTTTAGGACCATAAAATGTATTCTTATTTATTAAAAGAGACAAAAAGAGCTCTCCAAAATGTCCTTATACAATTGTTATTAGTCTGTTAGCAACTATTTCAAATAAAATGAAAAAATACGTTGTTGTACAACTGTATACGACTCTACCTTTAATTATAATATCATTTATCTAAAAGAATCAACATAAATGCATCGTAACAAATAATAAAAACGAACAATGATCATAACTCGCTAAAGCCTAACAAAAAATGAAATCGCAATAACAAACTAGAAGTATAATATAAAAGCTCTTAAAACGGCGCTGGAGCTAAAATAAAATGTCAATATTCAGTCTGATAGTCCGCAAATCGTTCTAGATCTAGGCAGTTAAAATTTAAACATCCGACGCAATTTGTCGGCGCAATCAATAACATTGAGTTGAAAGGAATTCCAATATGGCGCTGGCGCTGGATTACAGAAATATCAACGATAGAAGACTGTGTCGCGGAACTATTTGCTCAATTCCCTTTTTTCGCGTCGCTTGAATATTCAACCAAACGGGAGATATTACAGACTAAATACCTATGTACCTTGTGGATCTTACTGTTTGAACGCTTCCTTATTTTTGACGGATTCGAAACTTATTATACACAAGAAGGCAGCTCAAGTATGCTCTGTGGATAATAATAAAACGATATTCAAAATATGGAAATAAGTGTGTGAACACTTTTTCCAATAATAGTACAAACAGAACAAGTCCAATAATAGCACTCGATGAGAGAGTAAAATAAAGCCAATACTATGTACACAAACATGCTTTCAAAAGATAAACACATTATTACTACATTTTCTTCACGTCACTTTTCTTTTTGACTGATTGTAACTTATGAGATTTCTGCAGATCTAAAACAAATTTAGTTCTTTATGAAATTATACAGAGTGCAGTGACACACAAACGTATAACAAGTACCTCCGCTAACCTCACACAACCTACATACCGCACTATAACTGACACTGCCCCAAAAACGTATCTAGAATCTAGATCAAATAAACCGTCTGTTTTGAATACATCATTACTCCTAATACACGATACGTTTCCAACCCATTCAGTGAGCCCAATATCTGATATTAAAGCCATATTATGGTCTGAATACGTATACAAATCTGCTCATAGTGAATCCAGTTTTGACTTCCTGTATCAATGGGGCTGGACGAATACACTAGATCAAATAACTCGTTATGAATTTGGTACAGCTTTCTATAATATTTTGGAGTATTTTATATTTATCGGATTAGTCTTGATAGACGTTTAGGTACGTAATGATAATGAAGTAATTAAAAAATGAAATCCCTGGGCAGTATAGACTAATTATCACATTAAAAACAATCAAATTATTCAACTGAATTAATAGTAATAATTATCACTTAAAACATTATTACTCGAAGATTTCTTTCGAGCAAAGTATCAAAAACTTAAATAAGATACAATATTTGAACAATTGTTGATTATTATGCTTCGTGCTGAATTACAAAGTTCTCTAACAAACGGTTATCAGAGCTTTAACAGACCCCAATCTTTAGTTAACAATTATTCACACATATTTTATTGAATATATAATAAATGCTATAGCTCGCATACTTAAATCATGAATCCCATTACACATTTCTTCCACACTATAAACATATTCGTCACGAAACGCTAGTGACTGTACTCGTCCCGCGAAAGCGTTGGCAAGCAAAGTGCCAAGTTAGGATTCCCTTTGAGCGCCGCTAGTCGCTCCGTACCTACTACCTACTGCCGACGATTTCACAAGCTTTCATATTTTATTGCCATACAAATGCTTTGAGTAATTGAAACGGGAGTTTTGTTAGTTTTTGTTTAACATTTGTAAATGTGTGATATAATTATATCGATGTTTTATTCGTAGATTTACCAGGTACCTACAATTATTATGGGTATTGAATCTTGTTGTCATAAAACAAAGATAGATATATATATTTTCAATTGTAACTAAAAACTCGCATAATCTTCGGTTGAGTTTAATGTCGATAGAATATAAAAAAAAGACGGGTTGCACTCCGGGAGTGCCGGCAGAAGTGAAAACGCGCGTAGTAGAGAGGGGATAGCTGTCTACTCTCCATCCGTCTTACGCTTTTTCGATCAGGTCACGTGTCCTGACGCGAGTTTAAGATTTTATACCCATTACAGAAAAAGTGCTCAACGCCGCTAAAGAAGTTTTCACTTCAAAAAAATTGGTTGTCTGTAAAGTCGGTTTACTGACGATAGCTGTTGAACGTGACAACGTCCGATTGTGCTGTGTCTTTGTCGCTCGTTCCGCGCTCTCGCTTGAACTTCAAGCCTTACATGGAACGCCTCAGAGCGAGGTAACGCCGCATGAGTCATGTTTTTTCGTGCGTGCAGCCGGCTCTATCGAATGTTGTCACGTCAATAACCTATATGTTACTTACATATGTTGTTGAACTCTTTAAAGGATACCGATGGAGTGGGCAAGTACTTGAAAGGAAACCACGTGAAGCAATAATTGTAGAGCCTGTGGCTACAACAGACTTCTTCAGAGAGTTTGTATTGAAGGATGCGGCTTACACACTGCTAGGGAACATTGCGTGCTCTGAAAGAACTCGGTAGTACTGGACAATGATTATCTGTCTGTTTTCCATTTAACTTTTAATAATCATGTTTGCAATTTGTACGCATTATAAGTTTCTACACAATTAAGCACTAAAGTTCTTCACACTATTTACATGTGAGATGGTCATTTTGAACTCTATTAGTTGAATAGGCATGACGAAAGATTTTCAAAACCTCTTCCATAATATGTGTATACGTTTATTAAACAAGAAAAACCCTATATTTCGCTAATATACTTAAATTTAACGAAGATAAAAGCCATTTTTCAAAAAATATTTATTAACTGTGCCAAAACAGCTCACAGGTGTCATGGCGTAGGCGTGACGTCACTATTACGTAAATACGTAATTATCTGTTTGCATTGCGAAGCAAAATTAAACAAATATTTAATTATTAAGTGTTATAGAATCTAATTTCAAAGTTTATAAGTGGTGTGCAGTATTGCAATGTGAATCTACATAAAAATAATACCCAAAAAAAGTGTTAGTAATTGTTTAAAGCGAGAAAATAATATGAAATGATTGTATAAATTGGACGGAGAGAAACCCGAACCACATATTCGTGAATTCGCAATTATATTTCTGTTCTGAGTCGATAAAGCATACGTGAAAAAATAGAAAATAAATAAAAAATGCGTATTCTCAACATATTCATAACAACAAAATACACCTGACGCGAAGCTGTTTACATAGACGTGACGTCACGCGTGTTTCAGTCAAAATGGCCGACTGCAGAATTTCAATGTTTTATTTTATTGATAATCTCATTAATCTTAATGTTTTTACTATTTCTAAGTCACTATTTTTAATTTATTTATTATACATTTCCCCTTAAAAACACTAATTCGATAATTTATGGATACTGTCGTCATGCCTATTCTCATTTGAAATTTTGTAGAAAACCATCGTCACAAAAAACATAGCAAACAAGCGCTGCTGCGCGTATATTATTGTTACAATAGACATAGAAAAAACGATAATCAACAATTTGAACATTTTATCTAACCTATTAACCATTTTAAAACACAAAATTGTATCAAATTCACGAGCTAAACACTGGTATAGCATGTCCATTGAATCGCAACTGGGAACCAAATAATGGCCGTAAACCCTCATTGAATGACAGACGAACTGCTGATTAGCGCGCACGGACAGACTAACCTCGATATACTAATGTATAGGAATATCCGCTTTGCAATTTGTTCGATAAATTACGTAGTGTTAGTAAAATATTGAGTCAAGGTAAATACTTTTTGGCGATACTCAAGGGCTAAGTATGTTTCGAGATTGCTGTGCTGTTTATGGGATGAAATATAAATTTTAGAGGGTTAAAAAATATGCTGTCTGAATTCATTTTCTGTTCATGGTTCCATAATCTTAGCATATACTTACAGAAAAGTACTATGTCGTGGACAATTTTTGGTAGACTATTATAATAGATATAATTAAGCACCTGTACAAAAATAATACCCTAGCCCTAAGCCCTAAATAATTTAATAAATATAAGTAACATAACTTCTGAGACAACTTTGAAAGTGAATTAATTTTCACGAACTTTTGCTTATATTTTTAGTAACTTTATAGTTCTGTTACACAACTTTTTCAGTTAATTGAACAATAATGCGAAAAATTGTGTTTCCAAGTTGAAGAAGGTTGGAAACTTTACTTGTCCAAGTGCAAGTGGAAGTCCATTAAACTTTTGGCACAAGTTTTTAAATTTACTATTTCATACTACAGCAACACCGCTGTTTAAAGCATTTTGATATTTTTATACACTTTCAATTTTACCTTACTGTTTTGTTTTTCAAAATCTCATTCTAACAACTCTCATTTATATTCCGTTGCAGTTAAAACGAAATATACATTCGATACATACAAGGTATGATATGTTTAGGTTATGTTTACGAATTAGGATACGTGGTACCATAGTACCTCTCTAAAAATGCACGAGAATCTCCACATTAATACGAACTCTACCTTCCACGTAATAGAACAAATACTGCATAAACATACATTACAAAATTCACCAAAAGATCGAAACAATACAGTGAAGCGTGACATTCCATCGCACAACATAATACAAGAGTACATAACCGGATTACCCGGTCAATTAACAGACGCAGGCCATCGTAACACTATCCGGTTATTTATACATGCGATAATTAATCAACGTAGTCGATATTATTATAATCTACTCACTGTAACCTGAGATTAAAAGTTTATATTTTAAATTTGGCATCAGAACTTCATCTGTGTAATATATCATTTATAAATCTATATAGGCTATATGACATAAGGCTGAAATATTATAAACCTCTACATTTGTTAATGTAAATACGGATAATAACAATCTGTTCGTTTAAAATATGTAGCTCTAAATATATTAGACACATATACCAAGATAAGCTAACAATCAGGAACCGTTCAACATAATATAGTAACCAATGTAGGCTTTCGAGGACTCGATTGTGACGCGTGACCGGTCAAATGGTACACGTCCAGAGGCTTTTCATTAGCCAACCTGGAAACTGTATTTCGGTTTGATAATGAACTTAACTTGTGTGTACATTGTTAACATAAGCTTACCAATGATGGACTCTGCCCGAAAGAATATTAATATGGTATATTCAGGTATAATGCAGATTTCCTGAAAGATTCGATTCATTTAATCATATCTTTATAGTATTAGTATACATGTATGTAGTTTGTTTAAATCTTTATACAAAACTGCTCACAAGTATTAAAATGGTTCTAGGTAATCTCTAGTATTTCGTTGAACTTCCATAAGAACTAGCAATATTAAATTTATAACTATTAATGAGTCTAATACTTTAAGCCTCCTTTGCCCAATGAAGTGACCTCAATTTGTAGGTCTTACTCTAATAACTACACATAATACTCAACATAGAACACAAATAAATAATAGCTTACTTAACAATGTAACTCCGAATATAAATAGTTAACGTGGGAACTGACCCAAGTGCACTCACTATTATTATTCCAATAAAGCATGACATAAAATTGCGATCCATTTCTTTCAACATTACTCAGCCGATTAAAATAATTCACGTCAATAATCCAATGTAATTTCATTCAATAAGCCAATCGCCTCAAAAATCGCACCCGAATGAATTACGTCACAGAAACAATAGACGAAAATTTAATTTCCTGCCTGCGATTACGTTTTTAATCCGACCAATTCAATGTCATATTTTATTCGAGTTTTACGTGAGATTCGTTTAACAGGAAGGGCCATTTTTGCATTCCGTGCTGGGAGGTGAAATGTTTGCGATCGTTTGTTACTTTCCGATTTTAAAATCACAGTAATAATTCTTTGTACAACAAGTTAAATTTTTCGACAGTTTTAATTATCTTTATTCGATTCTAAATTCTTCTTTACTTTTTATAAAAAATATCTTGTATGATATATACAGGGTGTCCCACTATTGGTATACTAAGCGCGAAGGGACTTGTAGTTTTGCATACACTGATCACGTAAAAAATACTTAAACAACAAAATTACGTCAAAAATTTTTTGCTAAATTTTTCCTTAAAATCCATGTTTTCTTCTCTAGCTTCGCGCAGCTGGCATATACCGCTTCGCTAATGTGAGCCTTTTGTCTATGAAAACATATTCTTTAATGATAGCTCACGTGCGGGTGGCAAAATTGGGCGGGTTGCTTGTTAGAGGTGTACACATAGAGTTTTAAGAATTCATCTATTTGAAAAAAAAATGTATCTGGAATTTTATACGTATTATTTACGTACTCAGCGTATGCAAAACTATAACCTCCTTTGAGCTTAGTATACCAACGGCGGGACACCCTGTATACAATCAAATTTATACGACCACTAAAATCATAACCATTGTCAAACGGTTGTTTAAAAGAGTTTAAATATACGTTTTTTACCTACGTTTATTTTACTGTAAACTGCAAGTTCTAAGCAGCTGATAATAAAAATGTACTACGGAACCATAGCACTAAACACCCCCACTCGGTCATTTTAAAATCTCGAAGTGAGTATTTCCTTATGACATTATGCCGGTTTTTATTAAATTTGATAGGCGTTGGGAGCGGATTGTTTAAAATGATATCTCCGGTCTGTTTCTCGTTGAATTATAATTCTTTTACATTCGTTTCACGTTATTGAAAATCAGGGAAATGCAATCAGTCTATAGACGTTTTATATCTTATTCTTTTCCAAATATTAACGTGGCAATTTTGGACACGGAATCCTGATATTTATAATTTACTTCCAGGTATACTAAATTCATATACCTTTACTTAAAAAACTCATTTAAATTAAAATAATTTTAAGTATATGTATTGCTTTTAGAAGAAGAACGCTTTATGGAAACTGCTTTCACGATATGACAACGTTTACAGAAGTTTACTGTAAGTTAGTACTAGCGCTACAAACTATATGTAAATGAAACTCATCATCATCTCCTGGTACGTATTTAGCAACAGGACAATGGATTGCAATGCATTTAATATTCTCTAAGATGGAGATTTGTCAAACATTTCATAGCAGTCGAATTCGACCACTTGACCATCTCATAACAAAAATCACAGCAGTATATTATCTCCACAACACTGATCAGCGCAATAAGCTGGCTCTCGGGGAAACTTAAATCAAAAACGTGAGGACGCAGCGGGGAGAGGGCGGGGGCGGGGCGTGGTGCGGGGCGGGGGGAGAGGGGAACTGTCCACGGGACGATTTATAGCCCCATAGTGTTAGTAATGCAAGCGTGATTTCGATTTGGTAGAGGATTTTCCTGTGTCAAATCTCGAGTGTTTCATTTTCCTCATGTGCTTTTGAATGGGAATTTTATGAAGTATCTACCCTCGTCGTGGCTTTAAAGGTAAGCGGTCTGATGCTCCGCTGTTCCTGTATATTCCAAGTTTGTAATATTACAAATTGAGACAACTTTTTACGTTAGTTCAAAACTCTAGGAGTGCAAAAATAAGTGAATTATTATTTTTTTATAAACTGGGACTGATAAATTGCCATAATATCACTTTATGATAATGATGAAATATAAGACATAAACAAACTTAATTAAATACATTATTAAAGATCGAGTGTAATGCAAAATACAGCTCCCAAGCCCCACTAGGGATCTCAGGGCTTTTATTACCTTAGACGTTTGAATTTATTTTCTCGCTGTTTCTTCCAATTTATTAATAAGTGAAGCTTCCCTTAGGGCACAAGGTAAACAATTTTTGTCTTCTTTATTTTGTTCCTCACTTTGCGGTTAAGTAGGTCAGCTTTTGTGTACGCGAAACGGATTCCTGTTTCAAATTCTACTCTGTATGTATTTTAGTTTAAAATTATGTAGTGGCACGAGTAAATACTTCATGCTTTGTGGTTGGATAAAAATAATTGATACATGGAATACCGAATAGGAATTATAATCTACCTAAAACAAAACAATGTTTGTTTGTAAAATTTATGCAAATGAATCTCATTCGACGATACGATTTACGATTAATAGAAGTAGTCAATACGTAATTACCACCATCTACAAACTGAAAACACATTCACAAGTTCATAAAAATTATTTACTCGCTTACAATACAATAACATTTAATTCGTATGAAAAGGAATTTATTTATAAGTTGTTACCAAATGATGGGCAGCCCTGTAGTGTGCCAACAAATCTGAAGGCCACGAGCGTGTTATCGTATCCATCCTACTTTGGTTACTTTATCTTAAGTGTGTCGACGATATGTGTACCTATAGTAGTGAGTAAATAAGTTGTTTGGATGTTATTCTTTTTTTTTTTGACGTGACAACGTCTTAAATTAGGTTGCGGCTGGGAGTCACTTATGAAAAAGTGTAACGCTCGGTAACGTTACGATGAGTCACCGAACGAGAGAGAGGCCCGCCGAATGCCTTGCGTCTCTCTCCCACTCAACTATGATCGAGAAAAAGACGTTGTCACGTAAAATCTTCGCCCGTAAAACCGACTTTACAGGCAACCATTTTTTTTTTTTTTTATGAAATTAGAAGGCAAACGAGCAGACGCCTTGCCTGGTGGTAAGCTAAGTGCGCCGCCCATAGACTACCGCAACTGATGTTACGGGTGTTGCCTACTAGAAGAGGGAAATGGACAAGATATAGGGTAAAATAGGATATGCCATCGGTGGATTAGGGAATAGCGTAGTTTATTGGCCTTTCAGGTAGCTGTAAGCTCTTTTTTTGAAGGTGTCCATATTGAAGCTGTTCGGGAATACAGACTTTGGCAGTTTATTCCATAGTAAAGCAGTACGCGGAAGAAAGTTGCGCATAAAGCGCACGGTTGTACTTCGCCAACCATCCAGGTGGTGTGGGTGGTAGAGGTTTTTGTGACGAGATGTGCGGTGGTGAAATTGTGCTGCAGGAATAAGGTCGAAAAGTTCTTCAGAACACTCCCCATAATAAATTCGGTAGAATATGCAGAGAGACCCTAAGTCCCTTCTCAAAGATAGAGGGTCAAGCTTATCGGTTATCCTGTGGTCGTCGATAATTCGAGCTGCTCGACGTTGAATGCGGTCAAGTGGAAGAAGTTGGCACTGCGGGGCGCCAGCCCATAGATGAGAACAGTACTCCAAGTGGGGACGTACCTGCGCTTTGTACAGTAATAGGAGGTGACTTGGCTTGAAGTACTTTCTCGATCTATTGAGGACGCCCAATTTTTTCGAGGCCAGTTTTGCTTTTTCTTCCAGATGACCACGGAATTGCACGTCACTCGAAATATCGACGCCAAGAATTCCGATGGACGACGAAATATTAAGGGAAGTGCTCTGAAAGCGAGGTGAATTGACAAATGGGGACCGTTTCGCGGAAAATGCGCAAACTTGAGTCTTACTGGGGTTAAATTCGACTAGGTTTAGTTTACCCCATTCTGAAACTTGCTCCAGGGAAGTTTCAATTGAAGAAACAAGTTTGTTTCGACACTCAAAAACAGTTTCGCTGGAGGATTTTGCCTGGCCGGTATAGCTAGCGTCCCCTGTACTGTCATCTGCATAGCAATGTATGTTGCTAATTTGCAACATATCATTGATATGCAGAAGGAACAGAGTAGGAGAAAGCACGCAGCCTTGAGGGACACCAGCATTTATCGGCAGAGGATCGGAGCATGATCCGTCGATGACGACCTTGATGCTCCTCTCCGCGAGAAAGCTGGCAATCCATTCACATAATCCTCCAGGTAGCCCGTAAGATGGTAGTTTTGAAAAAAGCGCTTTGTGCCAAACCCGATCGAAGGCTTTCGCGACATCCAAACTAACAGCCAGCGCCTCTCCCTTACTCTCTACTGCCTCCGCCCATTTGTGTGTTAAATAGGTTAATAAGTCGCCAGCTGAGCGGCCGCGTCTAAAGCCGTATTGGCGATCGTTAAACAGCTGATTTTCCTCTAAGTAACACAGGAGCTGGCAGTTAATAATGCTTTCCATTATTTTGGAGAGTAAGGAGGTTATGGCGATAGGTCTGTAGTTAGTTGGATCAGTGCGATCACCTTTTTTAGGGATCGGGTGGACCATGGCAGTCTTCCAAGAATTCGGAACAATGCGTTTTGTATAAGAGAGCCGAAACAAGCGCGTTAGAATTGGTGCCAACTCCAGAGCGCACGTTTTCAGCACAATTGGGGAAATGCCATCTAGCCCGCTCGACTTAGAGGTGTCCAAGTAGAAGAGTGCTTTTCGAACAGCACGTTGCGTGAATCGAATCTCAGGC
>CAJQZM010010966.1:0-14770 GCA_907164665.1 Colias nastes | reverse complement strand
ACAGAAACAAGTAAAAATCACTCTAAAATCGATAAGGACTCTTAATCACCAATCGCATTATCAAGAGAGTCAGTCTGTCTCTTTCTCTCACATGATTTTTTACGAGATGCCGATATAATTCTCCTTCTATCATTGAAAATTTAGTTCATGTAATCTGTAAACTATTCTATGGTTACCCTTACTATAATAGTTCATTTATCTATTAACTAATGTACTTAATTAGATCTAAGGAAATATATATACGTTTTTTCCACCAAATAATATTGTGTTTTAATCAATTAATTCTACTCCTCTTACTGTGGTCACGGCAAGATCATTTAACAAAAACTGCATTCAAAATTGTAATACATACTAGTAAAATTAATAACATATTATAAGCACTATATTTGTACGCACAGATCTGTTGTACTAGATCTGTGTTTGTACGGTTATTATATTGAAGATAACACTATATTAGACGTGCAAGAAGCCAACCAACTGCGTATTAATATTGATAAAGAGATAATTTGAAAACCATTTTTTACGTGGGTGAATCCTATATAATCCTATAAACTTAATATATATAATCCTAAACTCCAGAGTTGACCTTATCTAACTAAATTAGACGAACTATATAGCGGAATATATCTTTATGCAACAAAATAACGCACAAATAGCATTTAAATTAGGAGGCTTAATATGGTGAAATTTTAGTAATCGATCACTATAATAAGTTCTTTTGAGTATGTAAACAGTATGTCTAGAATGTTATTAAATGTATGCATTTCTTTATAATTAAGTTAAATTGAGCTTACATTACACACAAATTGAGATTAGACACGAAAAATACACCCATAGTTACGATCACACGTTCACACGTCATGCTATAAAGCGTCTATGTATGGATGCACACGATAAGAATACCCGCTTAACATTACATCACCAAAACAATACACCAAACTGCTCAATAAGAAATTGTTCGCTCAAAGCTCGCCAATTGAATTCCTCGTCGAATCATTGGAACATCGAGGTTTGATCAAAGTAATTCAAGGCAGTGGGGGCAAAAAGGAATTGTTGTAATAAAATCAAGGGAACGAACGGAAAACGATCGCGAATCGAGTTGTGGACGGCCGCTTTTAGAGGAAATAAGGTAGACGTCACTGCTGCCTCCTAATGGAGACAAATTCGATTGACAATACAGTTACTTTTTAAAGGCTGAAAAGTTGATGGGTTCCGTAGCAAAGGGCACTTAGATGCCGTGGCTGTGCCGCTCCATTTCCGATAGCATTTTTTCTGCTTGCTCTCTTTTAGTATTCGAGATTTCTGAGTTATAAGTGACTTTATAGATACTGAAGGTTTGCTGTACTTTTTAGCTCTAATACTATCGAATAAGTTTTGGAGCTTAGCGATTTAGTGACTTCTAGTACATCTGTTTTAACGAATTTTGAAAAGAAATAGCTTTGCAATGCCACACATGCATTTTGGAAGAAGAAAGTAATTGTAGGCGATAATATAGCTATAAATGCTCTGAAATATGCAAAATTTTATTTATTTAAGTATGTAAGAAAGTTAGCTCTCTTGCGCATTTCTTTAAATCATACTAAAGGAGTCAGAATCAGAGTAAAAGCGATTTATTGAACTTTTGATTGAAATAACTGTTGAAAGTTCACATTCGCCTATGACCAACAGCTTTGTAGAACGAATATTCATCTTAATCGATTATTATTTGTCCCATTTTTGTATTTAGATGAACATCCATCAAGGAACTTCCATCATTTTAAAATCGCTGTCTAGCTTATATTAGCGTTGTGAATCTACATCATATTGGTTCACATAGATAGCTAGAACCAGCAATCCTTTGTCTGGAATCGGAATGAGGAAGTAATATGCACTCGAAGGAATGGTTACGATCTGTGTGTCAAAGCATACCATCTGACTTTGACTGAATATTTTTATTATTGGACATCATCTTTTGTGTGAAGAATTCTATTGTTTTTATCGCATAAACTAATTTTCTTTAGATGTTTTAATTGCAATGGACAAGGAATTAAGTTTAATTATGCCTTTTACTTTTTGGAAGTTTTGCAATAAAAATACAAGGGATTTAATAACGCCTTAGTTAGCTTCATTGTCCATCTTTCTATGTGTGTGGATATTTTTTTAATCATGTTGTAGAAAATATAACTTTGGTAAATAACATTAGCACTTAAATGATATTATAATTTCAATGAACCTTTATTTGCAAGGTGGCAAGATTGCTTTGGCCGCCCTAGTAAAAAGTTTTGAAGAACGTTATTCTTGTACTTATATTATGGTAATAAATATAAGTACATAAAACTGGTACCTCTTAAGCTAGGCATTGTAACAACTTACAATCGTTGGGAGTGTTGTTACGAAGAAATTTTAGTCAATTCTAATTTATATGAAACTAGCGGTCCGCCCCGGCTTCGCCCGTGGTACCTACATGTTTAAACTATCCTATCTCTCAAGTTGGATCGAACTGCACATGGTGTGCGAATTTTATTATAATCGGTTAAGTGGTTTAGGAGTCCATTGAGGACAAACATTGTGACACGAGATTTATATATATTAAGATTTTACGCATAGACAAGTATATTATGTATGGTCAGGTTATTCACTAAACCACATGGAACTTAAGTGGGTACCGACTTAATAGGATTAGCCGAAGTCACAACTGTTACACTTTAGCACTTAGCGCTATTTCGGTAAGTGCTCAGTGGAATTATTTACGAGAATTCGCTGGGACATTCTGGAATTCCAATACTATTTTTGTAACATTTTTAAACGCCGATAACGCCAGGATTACGCGAATTATCTGGTATTTTTTAAATAAATTGTTGTCGTTTTATCCTGGATTCGTAGAATATTTGTGCTGTTTTATATCTAAGTAGACTATTTTTTTGAAATTTATTATCATATAAATTAGTCATTTAATTTAATTTAGGGTTTCGTATTCCTTATCAAAAGGTCAAATTTTCACAAAAGATAAGCCTTTCAAAAAATTTATCAAAGAAAAGTGTTTGCAAAAATTCCCCCAGGAAGCTAGAATGCTTTAAAAATTTTCATAATTTAGGGAAAAATCTGCAGCAGGGAAAGGTAAGTACAGTTCGCGATTATAATAAGGAAGGCCTAATTAACTCTTCCTTAGTATTCCGTGTAATGTAAACGAGCGTTTTTGAATAATATTTAGTGGGAGCAATAGTATAAGCGTTTTGTTAAATATTTTAACAGGAGTCATAATAATATTATACGTTACTGCCTACTGGAAAATCCCGGCAAGAATAATGGAAAATATGAAGTAATTTATAAAAAAAATTGCGATGGAATTCATCAGGCAAAATTGTTAATATGATTAGCTATAACGTAAATTAATATTCTTTGTTTTGTTTTTGTTATCCCACAACATTTTGTTTATTTTCTTACACTGACTCTACTAGTAGCGTTGTGGATAAAGCACAGAAGGTTGAATCGAGAAGTCGTTGTTATCACATTATTTAATCATTTTTATTCATATACAAATTGTAGTGTCAAGTAAAATTTCGTTATCATTATTTAATTCAAAGAAAGAAGCGTTTCAACCGCCCGTCTACAACTACAAGCAAAACTTCCGTCGCCGTTCACGAGACCTCCATTCTGTTCCAGCCCTTTGACACTCGACTTTATTATTTGAAAAAAAATTAAGAAGAGAATTTTTTCCACAATCCCCGTATTATTTTAGCTGAAGATCGTCCGTCAATGTTTCTGCGAAATTCATTTTAAAGATGTTTGGATTAATTTTTAGGTCATATTGAGCCCTAAATTCGGGACAGTTTCATTGAAATTAATATTAATTCTTGTCTAATGGTACTATTTGATATGCCGTTTGATACTGTGATTCGTGAAGATGGCTTAATAGTTAATGGTGTAGTTTAGAGAGAGTTGGTTTGATGTAACAACTGGACAAATATTCTACGATAATATATTGTCTTCTTCTAGTGTACAGATACTCAACCTTCAAATTCGCATCTTAAAACAAATAGTCCCAACTAGAATAAAAAAGAAATACGAAAACGATATTAGCAAACTTTTTAAGCACTGCAATGTGTTACCTATTTTCGAAAAAGTAGAAGTACATCTCTTAAAAGAACAACTTTTTAATAAAACATTTACTGAAAAAGTTACATCTCACAACCTTGGCACACGAAAAGTAACACAAAATAAATTATGTACTATCAGAGCCAATAACCGCTACGGCGAAAGAAGATGCTCATACATAATTCCACGTTTAATCAATAAATTAGATAATAACATTAAAAATAAAATAAACTGCAAAAATGTTAACCGTCAATTAAAATCATACTATATATCACGTTTATAAAGACTCGGCCAGCACAGTAGGTGATCGCAAATAATTTTTTCCACAAGTACCCTATTGTACGTCATATTTTTTCTGTTGTGTAATTTACTTGCCATCAGCATCTTAATGTATTTTTCAATGTAATTTCATATGTAATGCAACAAAATTTATATTAATCTATCTAGTATTTGTTTGACGTCTAGAATGCATGTGCACCACGATCAAATCGTGTCGATTTATGTGGTGTTTCTTCTGTATGCTTAATGTATGTTTATTTTTCTATCAATAAATGGTTTAAAAAAAAAAAGATGTGTATTATATTATATATTTAGAAAAAAAAAACAATGGCGCTAAATATTATAGTACTTACTCATAGTATAAAACTTAATATAAAAGAAAAAGATGAATAACAAAAATAAATATTTGAAATTTGAATTGCCACACATGCCTTTACCTGTATAGGTACTGCATGAGAGGACTCGATACACAAAATCAACAAACAAAAACTCGTAGACTTAGACCTAGATTTCTTTCAGGATCGTCAAAATACAGAAAAAATACCGGGTCGGAAAGCAGTTTCTACAGAGAGGAGTCGGCAAGAGACTGTGCAGTTGTTCTTTTGGTTCAAAAGAAGATGCTTTTGATATCTACCCATTTTATAAAACAACGTTTACTGTACATACTATCAAGTATATAATAGCTTTAATTGAGAAGTTATTCCAACAATTAATCAAAGGAATTCGAGCGTATAAACCGAAAACATGCAGTTAATTTAAAACTGGCACTTTCAAAGGATTTCCTGGAGTTTAATTATACAAATTAATGACATTAATTGTTCCCTTGCCACGGTGGATGATGGCACATTATCATAATTATTATTATTTCGGCACGAACGACCATGTTCTAGCTGATAACTGAAACAATTGAGTGTGTAAATTGTTGCCTTTAATGTTATAATAGTTACTTTTTATTGTATACCATTGTTCAAAAATATACTTACTTGAATTTCAGTACCCCTTAATGGGAATAACTTTATTGAGCAGAAAAGTTTTACATACATTTACGGTCGAGTATACAGGATTGGTCTAGTGTATCCAGACATACTGGAACTCTTTCTGGGTTCCACCAGGTATTGAACTCAGTATTTCCATTACTAATTGTAAAGTTTAAAGCACTTATCACATTAGCAAGGAGGCAATTATCGGCATACTAGCTATAACATTGATTCTTGAAGCCTTCGAAGAATGAAGATGCCTAATAAATATCCCTCTAAAACGAATGACTCTGTCTGAATCAATACAAAGCAATTTCCCAGGCACCGTATAACATTATTCCCAAATACTTTTTCTATTTACCTACTAACACCAGCAATATGCCGCCAATTGTCCCTACACCCATAAAAATAGTAAGACAATATGGCGCGAAACATCGGGATTCAAGAGTCGTCTTCGAGGCAAACGCTAGGACATTCCGCTATGAATTATTCATGCTCACTGTTTGCTATGAGCTAGTGCTTTTGATAAGGGATAGTATTTGAATAGAACACGATGTACCGGCCAGTGGTCGGATACGGTAAATATTGGTATGAATGTTAGATAAAAAGAGGAGTGTTTTACGTCTGTTTCTATGAAAATAATATGCAATGTGCTGTTCCTACAATACACCTGTATATAAAATTTTGTTCAGATTGCATCAGTTTGTATTGTATCCATCCATCTATTCAACCTCACAAACTTTTCTAATTATAATATACTACCTGTGCCCCGCGGTTTTACCCGCAGTACTCCGCTCCTGTTGGTCTTAGCGTGATGATATAATATAGCCTATAGTGTTCCTCGATAAATGGGCTATCTATCACCGAAAGAATTTTTCAAATAGGACCAGTACAATGGAATAGTTCCTGAGATTAGCGCGTACAAACAAACAAACAAACAAACTTTATAATATTAAGTATGGGGTTGGTAGTATTATAGACCAGCCGTCCATAATAGAGTGGAGAAAGATGGAGGAGCTGATTTTGCCAGGATTGGGAAAAGAGACCGTGCTGTTGGTATCCTTTTTTGTGTCTGAATAAATGTTTATATTATTATAGTAGGATAGAATAAGATTTTATACACTTTAGTCTGTATTAGCAAGTAATATTTCACCGCTAATGTGTCGTACATTTTAATTACTTAGACACAAGGATGGAAAATTCATTGGCTATAAAAACGTGACTCTTAGGGGTAATACGTTTAATGAACAATTTAGTGGCCTTATTAAATAATTGGAATGTTAATTGTATCTAATAAGGAAAGTGTAATGAAATATGAATTAGAATATCAATAGTGAATGGGATGATATTCCGGCTACAAAAAGGTATTATTATATTATGTGTTATTTTAAATATTTTCTTATTGTTACCAATTTTTCTAATACTTTAAGTTTGTATATGACGAACTTGGATTTTTACATCCTACACTTAATAATATTTGCGCCCTGTTGTATTGATAGAACAATAAAGGTTGAAATATTATAATGAAGATATTTTTGCATCGTTCCAGTAGTTCATGGAAAACAACGATTACATAATAAGTACTCTAAACAGCTTTCTAGCTACATAATTGGAACGTCAAAGGGTGAATATAATTCCATAAATACGTAAGCTATGCATATTAACACTAACAAATTAAACTGCTTGTTATTGGCGAACCACGGTCTACTGTTATGCAAATGGCTATGAAAATTTGCGCTTAAATTCCCTTTATTTTCATTGTGTTTCAATATTACGGTGAACGGATTTGAATTAAAGCATCAGTTTATACTCTTGGCACTTAATAACGTATTATTAGTTCAATCCATGATTTAAAACAGATAAGAGCGCCGCTGACGTACTTACTAAAGACCCCGTAGTAACACAGGCTTATAATATGGGTATCAGTAAAGTAATATTATAATCATGTCCTAGTAAGGGCAAATATCACGTATTAATTAAAAATAATTAAAACAAATAATTGCCAAAAAGAAAAAAAAATGAAATTAGATCTTATATTTCACACGTCTACACAACACTAAATTTTATATAAAATGAAAACTGATTTCCTTATTATATTTTATTTGTATTTATTCGTAAAGTTTATGTAACAAAACATAACCTGCTGAGAATTGCTGTCCAATAACATAGTTTGAATATGGTAACCCAGTGTACTGTGTAAGTAAGGCTTGCCCCCACATAAAAAATGCATAGGCTTTCGAGGCATTTGTGAAAGAATATGCTGGAATTTTTAGTGATAGATGCAGTTTGATTCAAACGAAAAACCTATGTGTGTTACGTGTGTGTACTGTGTATGTGTATGTGTGGGTATTATATGATGATCTACTATTAATAGATATGATAGATAATATTTATTATTTCGTAAACGAAATAACTTTGCTTAACATTACAGAAATGCAATTATAGTTAATAAGTATCTATAGTTAAAAGAAAACACTGAAAAAAAAAAACGCTAAAACTCATGAAATTATTGTATTGTCACTGATCCTTGATAAGTGTACAAAGTTTGAATTAAATCAGTCCGTTTAAAGTGGGTCAAAATGAAAAACGTAATGAAATGAAATACGTTTATTATGGATACATAAAAAGATGCAAATAAAATGAATCAAGAAACTTAAATCTAACTTAAATATATGTATGCCAAAATAGGCCTGCCACTAAGTGCAATACACTGATTTACTGATTTGAAAATCGAGTCTACGGTTACATGCCTATTCTTCAAATGAGTGTTTACTGTATATTTTTATCATTACAATCAATCCCTATTCCCCATAAAGCAGAGTTATCTATCGAATGGTAAATCCCACCCGTAAATTGTTTTAAGCGGCAATTAAGAAGCAATTATAGGCCTAACGGAAATATAATGGCTATTAGCTGTATTGTGGATAATAGATTATGTCAATATAACATTTGTGTAAATCTGTATTGGTGTTTATTACAGGGTTTATTTGCCAAGTCAATTGCTTTTTGTAAAAACTCTAGATCAAGTTGATATAAAGCTTGTAAGTACAATCTCTACCATCTACAATAATTATATTATTATGTGCGAAAGTAACTCAAATAACTCAAATAAACTCTTAAAAGCTGATCAAGTAAGTCAATAAGGCTTGTAAGAGTAATCCCTACTATCCATACTGTTATAATAAATGCGAAAGTGCTTCGTTTGTCTGTCTGTGTCTCTTCTGCACGCTAGACCACGGAACCGATTTAGATGAATTTTGGTGGAAAGCTCATGGGGTAGTTTTTATGGTCACGTTCAGGTAGAAATTGTATTGGAAATTGTTACTATTATTTTCCGATTTGTTTCAGTATATCATTTATTTAGGAAGGCTGACATAGGGTATAATCGCAGAGCACAGCTACTATAGCATACATAATAAAATTAACAATAAATAACAAAGATCACTTATGAAGGCACAATGAATATCATAATATACAATAAATTTTAAGAATATATTTAAAAATCCACCCGTTGCGATCGCAATTAACGTTCGCTTTAACGACCGCCGTAAATTTTAATTGCCTCAACAATTATTTATTTTATCCACTTTATTATTCCATTGTTTTTATCCACAAATGAATTTCGGCTTCGCGGATATTGGATAAAGTTGGAGAGTTCTAAACAAAGGGTGTTAATTAGGGGTTTGTTTTTCGAATTTGACGGTAGGTAAAGATTTCTTATGTATGGTAGTCATGCGAAAAATTGGTGTAGAGATTTGTTAATAACTTGTCTAATGGAGATGAAGTTAATAATTGATATATTTCTGTATTTTCATTTTATGTCGAATTCCATTTTGTTTTAATTTCATTTTCAACATTCAATGAAGCTGTAGCGTGTTTCGACGTCGTCGAAGAAGTCAGCAATTCCTGGAGGAAATAACAAGTCTATGGTAGCGCACAATGGACTAATCATATAATATTTATTCCAATGAAACTCGATAGCTACTACCATATCGCTGATGTGAAGAATTTTATAGAGCATTGAAGTCGGTCCTCGCAATTTTTCCTAAAAATAATTAAAGCTTCACGCGTCCTACGCACATTATTTGCTCGTAACTAAATCAGTATGTTATAGTAGGACGCGTGAGGAGTTAATATCCAGTTTTATTTACGGAAATGATAATAATCCATTTATTCCATATTTTTTCATTAACTTTTGTAAATGAATTGTAGAAAGCTTTAGAAAAAAAAAACAGAACTACAACAAAACAATACCATAGAGCGCATCCGTAATTATCTTTACAGGTTTTATGTATTTTCCTTTTCAATTGAGATTTATTAAAGGCTTAAGTGTAGTCGGCTATTCAGCTGATATAATAGATATGGACTTGATAAGGGGTAAATAGAAATGAAGGGTTAATTGTAAAGGATAGTGTATCTCGACATATTGATGGATTAATATGTTCTATGTATATGTAGTGACTTTACAGTGATTTTGGCGCAGAGGTTGGTGAGCGATCCTTATTGATTAGAAGATTTAATAATTATTTTAAATTGTCATACGTAAATGAATTATGTAAGAAAGGGTATGATTTGGAAAGAGACTAGCCTAGCTATGTCCTGTTTAAATGTCTGAAACTTTTTTACTAACGGCCATCTTTCGGATATTAGGATATAGACAGTTTGTACATATATAGTACACGTATATAGGTTTAAATGCATGAAGAATTTTTCACAAACACTACAATTATTTATTGCTAAATCACCGTGGAAATATACCGTAAAACATATTCTATAATTTGCTGGATCCTTGAATTCTGATGCTACCTAAATTAAACTACCTAAGTAGAGTATATTTTATATGCAATTTTCACTATTTTACCTAACAAGATTACTTGACACATACACAGATATACAATGAAACCTCACGTTACACCTCTCATCTACCAAAACCCTGCTCTTAAAATTGCAAACACAGTCACAGTTGCCCCGATACGAATTGTGAGCCTGCACATTTTGTAGGCTTGCAATTGTCTATCAAAACAGACACGGCATTCAGACAAGTCTTGAATAGTAATGCCGGCTTTGGCATTCATGCTCTCTGTTTGACGTTTGTACCACGAGGAAGTAATAGCCGCTGGCTGTTACAAATAGTCAAAAGTGTCTTGTTATTTAGATTTCTATGGTCAAAATGAAATGATTTATGGTCTTTATAAGGTAAAATAATCAGCGATCATGAGGTCTTAAAGCATTATTTACAATGTGGAAAAATAACAGAGCTATAAGGTTTGCCACACTGGAAATAATAATGCTTTAAGACATCATGGTACGGGGACGGGTCTTTAATGGAATACTTAAGACTAAAAACCTAGACCGATTCATCTCACACGACGAATTGATAAATCCATCAATCAATCCACTTTACTTATTTTGTTCGTTCGTGTTTCTTAGCTAGTCGTATTGGTATACTCATAATTATCAATTCGGTTGATTATATTGTGAATATTTCATATATTTGTATACTTCTAATAGGAGAGTGTATTTGTTTTTCGAAATAATTTTACTAGCCGTGATTTTCATATTTGATCAAAAAATGTCCCAAGTTTTTATAGTAAAACTGGGAATCAAACCCAGAACCTCACTATTGTGAGTCACACGTGTAGAAGGAAGGCGCCTATGTGTCGTGTTAAAAGTATTACGTCCCACAATTTTATATTCAGTCAAATATTAATATGTTTCCACTCACTGATCTGAACTGAATGAGTGGGTCCAAGCTATACGTTGAGGCGGAACTTCAAAGATAAATATGTTGTTAATATTATATGTGTTATACAATTTATAATATAGGCATATGCTAGGTGGATATTGAAGTAGATGGAAAAAGTGTTAAAAGTATAAAAAAAAAAACTTTTCAGTATGAAGCCTTTAGTGTAAAAGAAGTTTGTATAGAAGTTGAAAATGAGCATGTTACCTGGGAACCATCATTAAGATTTGTAATATACAGGTTGTCCCACTGTTGGTATACTAAGCTTAAAGGAGGTTATAGTTTTGCATACGCTGAGTACGTAAAAAATACTTATAAAATTCCAGACGCAGTTTTTTAGTTAAAACTCTACACCCATAACAAGCAACCCGCCCAGCTTTGCTACCAGCACGTGACCTATCGTTTAAGATTATCTTTTCATAGACAAAATGCTCACATTAGCGAAGCGGTATATGCCGGCTGCGCGAAGCTAGAGAAGAAAACATGGATTTTCAGAAAAAAAATAGAAACATTTTTTGGATGTAATTTTGTTGTTTAAGTATTTTTTACGTGATCAGTGTATACAAAACTACAAGTTCCTTCGCGCTTAATATACCAATAGTGGGACAGCCTGTATAGAATATACCTAAGCTAATTGAGTGTGTTTTGAGTTATAACAACTCCACTCAATCCATCGGCTCCGATAAAACCTAAAGTCACATTCAAATAGGTTATCCATATGAGAGAAATAGATAAGTATATAAAAACATGTATATTGTATTTTATACTTATAATTGTCTTTATTACATACCTACTTCTTTTTTATATCGTCTATAAATAAAATTGTTTTAATTAAATTGAGTTTCAAGGGAGTTACTTTCGAGTTTCTCGAAAATTCGTGATTGAAGTGACATTCAAAACCGGTGATAAAAATCTTTGGAAAAGTTATTAAATTTCTGAGCCTTGATAGAGGAAATTGTAAAGATATATTTAACCTGTAAGGTAAAAATAAATTAGGATATATTTTTAGCACTTTGGTAACCGAAATTCTACGAAATACAATGCAAGTATATGTTGAATAAAGTATAAAAGTAATAAAAGTTCCAAAGAAGCTCTTATATTATTATGTAATACTAGCTACGCTCTGCGGTTTCACCCGCGTGGCTCCGCTCCTGTTGGTCTTAGCGAGATGATATATAGCCCATATCCTTACTCGATGAATGGGCTATCTAACACCGAAAGAATTTTTCAAATCGGACCAGTAGTTCCCGAGATTAGCGCGTTCAAACAAACGAACAAACAAACAAACTCTTCAGCTTTATAATATTAGTATAGATTGTAAGTAGGTAATATACTTACATTTATAATGTTATACTTACATAATTTCCTTCACACCAAACGCCAAGTTATTGTAATTCAAGTCAAAAGGAGTCAACGATTTTCAAATCGATAATTGATATCCGTTATATTTGACATCAGATGGTTATAATCTCCTTCCCTGGAGATTCGAATTTGATTTTCTTTGTCTAAGCAATTTTGTGATCCTTCTGTTTAGACTTTAAAGTTATATGGGCATTGGGCATGGCTACTGTGAGTTCATGTGTGGTTTGGTAATTGGTTTGATATGTGTGTTTGGTAATAATGGGTTGTTTCCCTTTTTGCTGACTATAGAGGTAAATAATATAAAGTTACTAAAGATTCATGTTTTATTGAATTCATTTCTAATATTATCGGCATGAGAACCAAAAAAGCTTTTGGCCAGTGTGGTGAACAATATTACCGATAATTTTCAACAAGAATTTAATTAATCATATCTTTGTAATTAATGAAAAATAATAACGAAGAGATTGAGTATTAATGTAGCAATACATAGTTTTAAATATTATATAATACTACTTAATACTAAATACAGATTGTGGAGCATGATCGAAACTGTATTATGCTTTACCTTAGCACAAGCTTTACTAGCGTAGTCTTTCTCTACGCTGCATGAATTTAGATGTATTACAGTTTAAAAAGATAATATTATCTTATCAAAGGTTATCTAACTGTTAAAATTAATGCATGTCTTTTTTTAACAAACGTTTTAGATATTACGTTTAAATCTAATTACAATAGGTATATAAATTTTATAAGTCCACGCTAATATTTTAAACAGAAGACATGTTCCTTCTATTTTCAATATGAATAATAAATTACTGTATCGAATAAAAAATAATAATACTTTTCGAAAAATAACATCTATACTGAATAATATAGCCAATTTTTTGCCGGGTCAACTCTTTTAAGTATCCAATACGTCTTAATATTACATATTCTTATAATAAGCTTTACAAAGCAAAAATTTTTTGGTTTGTGGTATGTGGCATTTCATATTATTTTACAAGTCAAAGATGCGCGATAGTAGGTCACTTTAGACATACTAGGTCTAGGTTTAATATTGGAATCAAGCCAACTTTGCATTCATCATATCTGTATGAAAAACAAGATTTACACAGAAATTCAGTAAGTTTTTGTAGTATATATTTCATAATTTAACATTAAAAGACTCACTTTGAAGGATTTATTACCCTGAAACATGAATACTACTTTAATAACCTGTAATATAAAATAATTTAATCATGAAATGTTTGTATGAAATTATGGGAGCGTTTGACCATTTTGTTTTATTCAAATCTAGGACCGTTTTTATGAAACGATGTTGTATAATTTTTTTTAATTCTTATTTTATTTAGGGACTTTGAGTCAGCAATGACTATGTCAGTCCCATAGTTTATGCAAAAACTTAACTAATATCTACTACTAATATCCGCCGTGTGAATATGTAGACCATCCTAGCCGCATCCGTATTAGGTGCGGATAAAATGGTATAGTATTAATAATATCACTAGATTTCCGCCCGCGGCTTCGCCCATGTTTTCAAAGGAAAACCCGCATAGTTCCCGTTCCCATTGGATTTCCGCAATAAAACCTATTCTATATGTTGATCCAAGTTACCCTCTATATGTGTGCTAAATTTCATTGTAATCGGTTCAGTAGAATTTGCGTGAAAGAGTAACAAACACACACACACATCCTCACAAACTTTCGCATTTATAATATTAGTAGGATCATTATCGTCTCTTTATAATTGTTACTGAAGTAAAAAAAACGGTTTGCTCTATACGAATAGTTGAAATAATAAAAATATCTCATTAAATAAAACAAGCAGAAAAAAGTAGAGTTAACTGTGGTCACGAACTCAGTAATGAGGGAAAAATAAAATTATTACGGAAGATATTTTTATTCTATACGCTGTTCTTTATGTACTTACAGTTTTAAATATTAAATATTCTTAGTTATTAATATGCGTGTGTGTGTGTGTGTCTTTTCTTTCACAATGCAACGGCCCGATTTTATGATTTTTGTGTTTGGAGATAGTAAGGAGACAGTAGACATAGGAATTTTTATACTTCGCGGGCAACGTCGGGGACGAGCTTCTAACTAATATTGAAACAACTAAAATTACAATTTTCTGCGTAGTTAAGTGAAATTTTAGGTAAAATTCAATTATCACCCACTAAAGTGTCAATTATATATAATACAAGTACATAATATATACGAGTTAATTAAATGTCTAGACATCGCTAATGCACTTATAGACCGTGCCACAAATTAAGTGCAAATCACTCCTGGAATCAACAGCCATACGGAACAAAATAAAGAAATATCCGCTTCA
>CAJQZM010010965.1:0-34362 GCA_907164665.1 Colias nastes | reverse complement strand
CATTTCCAAATTACTGTAATATCTATGCTGATAGGGTATTGAGTGTTATTCATCGATATAAGTCAAATATTAGCAGTTTAATATCAATAATTACATTTATTGTAGGTTATTTTGTCTTGGCGTGGTGATTGTATTTTTATAAAAACAGTCTCTGGTTACGGCTGTGACACTTTAACCGGGTACGGTTGTGACATAAGTAAAATCTGTTGTTTTTGTTTTAGATGCCTAGAAATCGCATCAGAAAAACTCAAAGAGTGTACCGTGTACCGTGTCGCATTACGAAGATGCGTATGATGAAATAAAACGCAGGACTTCTTTGCGCAGTGCTGCAGATTATTACTTATTTTGATAGACTTTCGCATAGCTACTACTTTACTATGAGAATATTAAAGTGAAACTTTTATTACATCGTCTCAAACTTTTTGGTCTGTGTAGCGCATGTCGCGTGACGGTCGGCTGCCGAGTAGGTATAAAGCAGTGTTCGGAACCGTACGATAATTATCGTACAAATACGATAATTTTGTGCCTAAGTTTCACTTTTACCGTGGTTTCATAAAACCACACAACATTTTCTTCTTTTTTTGTTTTTTTTTTTGTTTGAAAGATACCATGAGAATATTTTTATTTTTTATTTGAAAGATGAGCACTTTTATTACGTTTGGAGTTTTGTTTCAAAGTAAAGTAGAGTTCCTACAAACATAAGTTTTATTGTGATTATGAATGTGATTGACATTTCTTTGATAAGTATTGTAATTTTTACTAATTTTTAATGAAGACTATTAAAGAAAGTCAGTATTAATGGAGATTGATAATATATCTAAAGATACTATAGTGCCATGAAAGTTGTGAAAGATTAAACTGTTACCAGATTTTATCACTTTTGTAAGGAAAGTATTTTTTGTTAAATGAGTCATATTATAAAAAAATAAATATTTCTTGTAATGTAAGTAATAAGTAAAGTCATGAAAAAGTATTTCGTGATTATTTAGAGCATTTCTATCCTCTTGGGTAATCATTTCACATAATTTTCATACTGTCACTTAGTGTCCGACCGAAAGTTCGGTTTCGGTTTCGGTTTCGGCTGAGTTTCGGCCAAAAATCAAGTTTCGGCCGCAGTTTCGGTTTCGGCCAGAATCGGCCGAAACTTTTGCCGAAACCGAAACTTATTTCGCAAGTTCAGTGAACTTAGTTCACACACGTTCACGCTCGCCTAACTTCGTTTTCCTCGGCAACGCTTTGACAGACGCTGTCGGCCCTGTTCGAGAATATTGTCGTTGTTTAGACATAGGTTACACGCTCAGTCTGGCGTCAGTTCAGTCCATCAGTCTGCTCAGAATGACGGGAGAATTATCGTCTAACCGGTTGACTGACGGACTGATGGTTCAGAATATACCGTGTTTTTCATCCATCATTCTGGCATCAGTCTAAGCCGGATCAAACTGATGGACTGAACTGACGCCAGACTGAGCGTGTAACCTATGAATTATATTAAATAAATGATTACAACAAATTTAATATACTGTGTTTTCATTTCATGCCCTAATTAAGGGGCTGTCAAGAGAAAATTTAACAGTGATTGCGCTCTCGTTTACTCCCATACAATTGGACAGTGTGCGCAAACGAGAGCGCAATATCACTGTTACTTGGCGGGGACAGGTCGTAGGAGAAAATAATAATAAAATATGTGATTTAAGGAAAAGTGTGGGTCATATGCGAAATATGACTCGTTAGAGTTTCAGGTATGAATATGTTGAATTCGTGTTTTAAATTGCAGACCCGTACGTCAAAAAAATAAAGATATAGAATCGTTTAATGATGATTTTAAGACCAATCTTTGCAATTATTTTCTATCGAGCCGATTTTGTCCAATTATGTATCGAGTCCGTCCACGTTCTTCGAAATATGATGAATAATAACATATATTTTTTTGATGGGCTAGAATAAATATCTTTTCTTAAAAAACTGCTCAAATAACTTCAATTTGGTGTTGTCAGCCTCTTAAGGCAAAATAATAGGTAAAATGCACCAAAGTTCAGTATTTTTAGAAATTTCATACTTGACCACTTGAGTTTCGGTTTCGGTTTCGGTTTCGGCCGAAACTGAAGCCACAGCCGAACATTCGGTTTCGGTTTCGGTTTCGGCCTGGAAACCAGTTTCGGTCGGACACTACTGTCACTATTGACCCCCAGTACTGTCACAACCGCCCCTGGGATGTGGTCGATTGTGACAATCTTCCTTTGTTTAAATAAATATTTTTCATAATTTAACTATTTGATTTAGGCCTAAAGTTTTAACATTAAGTCGTTAACCAATAAATAAACTACATTATAACACAGTTTTTGTTCAGATTATTAGCATAATTTAAAAAATATAGACCGACAAACTAAAATTGTCACTACTGTACCCAGTCTACCCTAAGCTTCTAAGCTTACGTTCTGTGGTTAGATCGAGCCTTTGAAGTGAAAGAAATGTGATATTTATTTATTATTCGATAGATTTAAGATAAAGTTAACATCATGTACTCGTAAACTCTAAAATTATGTAGTTTCAGGTGGAAATTATTTTTATAAAAGTTTGTCCTTATATTTTATCCTTTAGAAATAAGAATATTATTGAATAAAATAAAAGTGGAATCAAAAATGACCAAACTTGATTACCTTGGTAACCTTTCCCTAAAATCCTCGATAGCTTAATTTTACAACTGTGATGAAACACGGAACTATTTTCGTGCTTTGAATGATCATCTTCATACTTCAAACACATGAAATGTACAAACAATAGGTAGATCCTTCAACATCAGTTTCCAACAATTCAATAGCATATGCTCAATATTTTAACGAGATATCACCCTGTTACCAAAACATGTACCCAAAACATTGGGCCTTTGTCACTCGATAGTAAAAATTGGAGCGATAAATTGAATACCAAATCGTAAAACAGACACAGGTCGGCCACATCATGCAACTACAAATAAATGTAAGCAGTACATAGTACATACGGCGCGCACATAAAATTTTATTTCGCCAGTTCGCACGCACGTCTATTTCACAAATTTATCGTGCGTCGATTCAGCGTTGTTGTTAGCTTCGCGATTCAGTCAAGTCAGCTTTTGTTATTAATCGCCTTCCGCCGGTTGACAGTGTCTGGATTAATTGCGGTGCTCCTTTGAACACAATGTTTTATGCTTAATAAGATTTCTGTTTACGCTTTTTAAATGTACTTGACGGACTTTTTGGATTATGATGTTTTTGCGACGTGCTTACGTTGATTGACGATACGATTTATTTTCGTCAAGTTGTTTGCTAAAAAACAAAAATTTAAATTTACTCTATCATTCTTCATCAAATAGGTACCTAAATAATTTATAAAAATGTCGTCAAGTAATGTTACAAATAAGAATGATTATTATCATCAAAAAGTTAACATCGCTGTTATTTTTTTTTCATAGAAATCGAAAGCACTCCCATTAGGTACAGAAAATTGAACTCCATTTATATCATTAACGATAAGTTTAACCGGATGCAAGAGTTATAATTAAAAACTGGAAAATTTAACTTCCTCGGGAAATATAAACGGACGTTCATCGTAAACCTCAATGATACACGCTGGCGTCGAACAATAAAACAAAATAAAATCTAAACCAATGCGTTGTTATCGGAAAGTTTGAAAAACATTGCAATGTATCTCGCAGGTCGTTTTCCTGTATTTTATATGGAACGGTAGTGAAATTGTGTCGGAACAAATATATTAAGCTCGTATAGTTGTGGAGTTTTATCCTTCATGCATAACAATGTTTTGATATGCTGGTGCAGTTATTCGTTACAGTTTATATCAAGTGGCTTATTGGGCTTAGTCAGACTTTAGTTTTATATTATGTAAGCTTATTTTCTTGACCTTAATCAACTTCTTAGCAAAAATCAGCATCAGCCACAATACTAACTTTTCTGAAAGAATCTTCCGATGCAGACTCCCCGATTTCAATATTTCGCTATTCAGTATATTTCTGTTGATCTATTAATTCTCAATAATAAAAACCTATTGTTCTGGTCACCTAAGGATTGTAATAGTAACTATAGCCAAGCATGGAATAAGTCGATAATGTTTTCCAAAATCAATGCGTTCAGTCTCCGATAAAAACTATATTTTATAGTAAGATGCTTATTATAATCAAATTGAATGTAGAGCCTTTATATAACAATATTTAGGTATAATGTAGAAATTTTATAAGTGCCTATTCGATGCTTTAAGCTGTCTTATAGAAACCGAATTTGTTTCTCATTGAATAGAGTAATTAATCAAACTAATACCATTTCACTTCGATATAATTAATTCCATGACTTCACTTACAAGCCCATAATAACACACAAGCGTTCCATGGAAAGGTCAAGACGTTTGTTTTATGTAAATAAATCACGGAATATAATCTCCGATGTCGCAAATTACAGGCTATGTGACACGCATGTGGGCAAGAGTCCGTAATAGTGGGTCAGGAATCGAGTGCATAATTCGCTTGAGGCTAGAACATTGACTATTTTTAGAACGGAAAAGCCTTTGACTTTACGCAATGAGTTTTAATGCTTCCAGGAACGTTTACATACTTAGAAAACATTAGCTTTTTAATTCGTTTTAATGTTTATATGTATTAATTTTAATGTAGAGATAAGAATTGTTGTTCAGTGTGAACTGTGAAATATGTGATTCATAATATTGTCTCTTTTAGACAAGATACCTATAAATTTTAAGATTTAGTTAATTAAATAATGATAGTTTAGATAAAAGTCTATGTACACTGTACAGATTGTAACATGATACCCGCTATCTGAAAATATGCTCTGTCATAGTTATTTCATCGCATTTTGTAAATATAATTGTATCAAATGTATTTAAAGTAAGAGAACCCTTAACCTGAATGTTCGGACAGCGTACACAGATACTAGAACTGGAGCGAGCTGCATGATTGTTGTCAGTAGATGCCCATTTCACTTGCCTTATTTTCAATGCCGCGGCCGAGTCCAAAACCGTAAATGCACCATGTTGCCAGTCTTTGCGTGAAATTACAAATAGCTACAATGTAACCAGTTTTGTTTGTTATGTTAAACCGTCTCCTTTTCTTTTGACTCACGTGGGCAGACTTCATAGGCATCGAAATAAAACCATTAGCCACATTTACTGCGTACGAACAAAAGTATCCACGAACAGCCAACTTTGTAAGGTTTTAGCATATTCCATATAATGACGCTTAGTTGAAGTTGAAATTTGTAATAATTTGTAATTGTAATTGAGACGGCGCGATGGTACAGGGCATTAAAGTTTATGACTGTTGTCATTCTCTCAACTTTACGATATGGTTTGAAATATGCTTTCTCAACACTAGGAACTTACCTCGTTCACAATGAATTATTTATTTGCCAATTCTGAGTCAGAAATTCATTATATTCGTCCGTGTGCATCGCTCACACCACACACTCGTATTTGAAGTCGTAATGTGTATCCAGAATTATTGTAAATCATCGAAAACAGCTCATAAATACAAGTTAACAGCTTTCGACTGAATTATTTTGAGTATAATGTATGTGTCTTTATCCTTTAATGACTTAATCTGGGTCGACTTTGTTGATATGTCCTGATTTATAGTATCGTAAAAAAGATGTTGATAATGTAGAGTACGGATTGCATGTATTATTTTTTAATGTTAAAAAAGTTATTTAAGTGGTAAAACGGCTTCTTCGTTTTAATACAGCACTTTAAGTCATGAAGATTTTTTTATTTCTTAACTTATTTATTACAGGAGCCGGAATGTTGCATCAATCGGGTTTTGTTCTGTTTTAAACAAATCCCCAGATATTTGCCGTGTTAAGACAAACTCTCAGACATCAAATGCAATATTCAAAGAAGGGGCACTCACTTTCCATACCCCTAGAGTCTCTCCCGCAGCATCTAACTAACCGTGATAAGAGTCAAAGAAGGGGATACTCAAAACTTCACAAACTAAATGATACCAAATTTAAAAAGACCCAGACTAACTTCAACGTCTTTCTGAATTGCGGATCAAAGAAAATAAAATATCCTACTTGGAAGAGTTCTTCCAAAACTGGCTGGCTATATTTGCGTTCCAAACAAACGAATATTAAATCCAAATTCGAAAATTGGAAACAATAGAATTGATACTAAATGTAATTAAAGAGCGTGCGTTCGATTTTCAAATTGAATATCGGCCGGCATAGAATATTATTCGTTTTCGTTTTAGTATTTACTGCCAAAACAGCGCAGTGAATAAAATACGGTAATTACAATGAATGAGGCGAATCGTTGTATGTTAAGTGGTTCAAGCACTCACGGGGCACTTTACTTAAGCTGTATATTCAAATAGTTTTATCCCACTTACAGTACACTAATGCACTTTTTCTTTGAGGTAGCAAGTAATAACAATGTCCATTAGCTGTTTCGATTCAAGAAACCAGTGGCGCATTAGTGTTGGCAGTAAGAATGTCGATAAAGATATAAATTGCTTAAATTGCTCCATTGTCTTTCACTTAGAGCATAATGATTGCTCGTTGGTAACGAAATGTTTTACGCGATGCAGAACGAGTAAATAGATTTTAAATAGCCAATCCGGTTTGACTAGCGGTATTCTGACAGCAATTGTAGCTTATTACAGACTTTTTAAAGACAAAATTTGTATACTTAAATCTGTTTTAGATGTTAATGTCACCCGCCACTAGTAATTTTCTCGAAACAGTTTAATATTATGTGGGCACGCAAGATTCCGAATAAATACATATTGGATAAAAAACTTGTCTTAAGGCAATAGTGGACATACACGTTGTCACCAACTATTATTATTTTAAGCCTTGTCTTTGTTAAGTAAAAACGAAGAAAAAAATATGGAAAATAATACGTAGTTTACGTTGTGTTGCCAAAACGAAAAATGTAAAGATTAGTTCTTTGTCTGAAAATAAGTCTATATTTTTAAATATTTATTAATAGAAAGCTTAACTTGCGTCAACAGATACACAAAAAAAATTAATTCCTTTTTTATTACTAAAGAGACGTTATGACTACGAGGTACTGAAACATTGGAATGTTAGTATAAGGCTACTTAATGTATACTTAAAAGATGATACAAGATTCAATGAAGAGTTAAACAAACATCGTCATACATAAACTTTCTCACAACTCTTATGACAGCAACCAGTCAATTCAAACACTGAGTTCTTCGAATCAAAACCATCAAGCGGGTAATAGAATTTACTGAGTAAAGAACAAATAAAATAACAGTATGAGTACTGAAGGCACAATTGTAAGAGGCGTGTTAAGTCCTTCTTAGACTGTCATGCTGCATGATATTATTAACAATGCGGCTTAAATTTGAAAAATATATAAATTATGAAGATGAGCGAGAGATTTGGAAGGTCTTAGCCCGTATTATTTTGCATCACCATGTACTTATATATCATTATAGGATGAAAAAAGCTTGCAAAAAGACGCATTAGTACCTAAGTCAAATTTTATGAAGGTATGGTGTTATTCGTTTTTATATTCTGAGTTAATTTCTGGCAGTAGGGTTTTTGTTTTCTTGATTTTCTACATAATTTTAAAGTGTCAATAAGACGATGCTACAAGCATGCATGTCATGCCGCATGACAGTTTAGAGCGCGCTTTAGTTGTGCTGTTTCAACCGTTGTTTCTTTGCACATCGCTTATGTTTCGATGTGTTTACGACAGCTCGTATCGGATTTTACTGGACTCGCCCACGCAATATCAAACACGTGACATTGTATTTGATCTGACTTTAATGTTCGATATGATGTTGTATATATACCAGCCTTTATGTATGATGGTACTTTTTGAGTAGGTATGGTCAATGGTACATACAGTTATGTATTTAATAACACAGAACAACGTGTATATTGAATATAAACAATGGGTATCTCGTTAGACATTTACGTATTTCGATTAAAACATGATTTATTATGATAATTTAATTGTATTATTCTTTAGCTCAAAGTTTTGCCTAATTTACAGCACTGATAATATTTAATAATAATTCAAAATTTGTATAATAATTTCATTTCAAATGTCTAATAATTTATATAAATTTCTAATTCCGTAGGAGTTAGGACTTCCGCTTACTAATCATCTTCATATTTTAATTCCAGGAATGTTATATCATTTGTTCCTCTTGAAGCAAAAGATTAATTGATGGGAAACAAAACGATTAGATAAATATTAAGGCCAATTTTCATCAGTGCTCTTCAATTTTCGTAGAATTTCACTGCCAAACTTGTTTAATTAATGTTTAATAAATAAAGTTATATAAGCTGTAAGTAAGCCAGTATATAAGATATAAATCATCTATTTTTACAAGGGGTTTTATTATCACATATACAACCGGAAAATTGCTATTAGTTACTGCCATAATAGTGATCAATATCAAAGGGCTACAGGGTTTTTATAAGGGTTGTAATATTCAACGACCATCGCAGATGATAGTTTTTGGTTCCTGGATATCCCTATTTCTCTTAGATATTGCCTTCACCAATATTAAGGCACGAACTAGAACCTCTAACTCCTCAAAGATGGAGTCTTTATATAAGCCACTAATTCCAATTACAATAACATTTATAGGTATTATAGCCATTTATAGCCAAAATTATGAAATGAAAATATCTTGGAAAAATATTTATACTATCTTGCCAACATTATTACGTATAAGAGTATTTTTCCTCAACACTGATAGGCCGCATTTAGTCCAAAATAAGTATTTCGCTATATTTTCAATTTCCGCCCGATTTCCGTCTGTAAATTGTAACAATCGTTCATGAGTATTTTCTGATCCATCGAGCTTTATTCTCGATAATAAAATTATTCAGATACATTACGATCGCTCTTTTTGCGCGAAATCTTATGATTATGTAGTAACGAATAATATTTGAGACTTTATTTTCCTCCTGTTCGTATTAATGTAATTCTAAGACTTCGTTTTGTACGGCTGTTGTACCTATTGTTCTCCTTTTATAGTTTATTAATGGTCCTTAGCAATGTTTTTTATGAAATATTCGTTGATTACTGTGCATTGCCCGTATATTCGCTAGTAGCCGGTAACCCCCATAATGAAAAATTATCGCCGTCCATCAATCAACGGGCTAACTTGTCGCAACACGTATTTATTCTGTCACGCTTGGTCTCCCATGACTCATTGTGTCATGTTAACCCCAGTGCAGGCGAGACTTGTCACCTTATGTCAGTCTGTCTCGGTCTGTCACGCTGTCAACAGTGGAAGGCGTCACGCGAAATTTGAATACAATTTATCGGCGCTGCGTCCTTTCCAAATGCTAATTGTTCAACTTTTTTGTGTTGTGACGAAAAATTGACATATAACAATGGCGAGGGGACGTGTCTTTTTGTTGAGGCCTCTGCCCTTTGATCTACGACGCGTTGCGCTTAACGTGTCATGTTTCTAACCTTTATTAGGAGAAATAAAAATAAAAAGCCTAAGTAGTAGCTTCGGGCTAAATGATTCTACAAAATGTGTGTGGTCCGTACATTAGCCATAATATCATAGACACCAACAATATATTACAGAACTATTTGTTAGTAAGCCCGCCTTGTTATAATAATTAAAATACGACTAGCATTATTTGCCCATGCATAAAATTATCATAAACAGACCTCATTACGCAGCTTTTCACTTACAAGATATATGATTGAACAAACAATAATTGTTATAAAAACAAACCGATACAAGCTTTTTGCAACCTTATGGAGAAATTAACAGAGTTTACATTTATTCGAAAAGTCCATGGTGTTTATGACGTTATGTTGCTTTTATTTTACGATGTAAGATATTAATTCTTTGACTCGTTAACCCGTTGATAGGTTGCTTTAATTCGGGCATCGTCATCTTTATTTGTATTTATACGTTTGAGTTAGTTTTTTTAATTAAATCTCTAATAGTTATAATCAATAATAACAGACGCGTTTTAAAAACATACTCCATAAATATATTATGTATTCTGATATGTTTAATTTTTTCTTAGCATTTATAAATTATAATAATTTACTTTGACTTGCCGCTCTGTAAAGAACTGCGATTTGATCTAAATATAACCAGTTACATTATTCTAACGAGTTTGTTATATTATATTGAAGAACATTATTTATTGCATTAATAATTAATCGATTGGGAATATTATTTTAATCTCAACGATATTTAAGTATATTTGAAAGCGTTTCAACATCTGAAAATGATTACAATACAAACAAAAGAGTCTCTCATGTCACAAATAATCCATACTTAATATTATAAATGCGAAAGTAACTCTGTCTGTCTGTCTGTTACTCAATCACGCCTTAACTACTGAACCAATTTGCATGAAATTTGGTATAGAGATATTTTGATACCCGAGAAAGGACATAGGATAGGTTTTATCCCGGAAATCCCACGGGAACGGGAACTATGCGGGTTTTTCTTTAACTGCGCCAGGCCTCCGTCACTCGCTCAAGGTCGCGCTATAAGTGCCTACCGCACAGTAGGTCGGTACCGACCCAAGCGGCAGTTGGTTGGCACACGCGAGACTGCGCACCCGCGTCACGTTTCCCGCGCTCGCTACCAAGATGCCCGGTTATTGCGATGTGGACGGGTGTCGGAGTTCAAGAGTGAATAACCGGCCGGGAAGTACTTTGCTGAATGAGTTACAAAAAATTAATTTCATTCCGCCTTGCCCTTGCTTTCCAAAAGATTATTTATTAAAATTATTCATAAGATTCAGAATTTTTACAACAGTTAAATTGAATAACCGTAAGTTCAGCGATGGTAAAAAAAACATTGAACATTTCATAAAATTAAAGCACATATAATTTTTATCTGTATTGGTCTTGTGGCCGCAGATTCACCCGAATGAACCCTCTACCCGTGAACCCGTAAATCTCAGCCATATAGTCAGCAGCCCCCGAGCCACGCAGTAACAAAGAAACTCACAAACCTACCAGGCTACTTTTTATCCAGGAGACACATATAGCGGGTCCACGCGGGTGAAACCGAAGGAAACAACTACTATCAATAAGATTTCATTTTTTTTATTGTATAATGTAACAAATATAATTAACAATAAAAAATTAAGTGTTTCAGCAACTCTGTGTTTAATTTACGCGCTCGGTACAACCCTAAAGTTTTCGTTTGATGACGCAATCACGCGGCGTGCGCGGGAAACTCGCTTCTCGGTGCGTGTTCGTAGAGTACATTTCTTACTGCAGCCGAGTTGCGGCGCATTTTGTAGGTAAATATAGCGTAGGTATTTTAGCTTTTGTATGGGAGTGATGTATCTGTTACGAAGTAACTATTCTCTAATCTGTGACTGCGCGGGCGATCCCGCGGTTGGAAAGCTAGTTAATTATAAAAACATTGAAATTCCTTTTTATTCATTCATACTGTATATATCGTTCGTTCAATATACGTACTTTATTTTTTTGAATAAAATTTAAATGCATTGATTTAAAAAAAAGTTAAAAGTAACTATTAAATAGTTTTAATTAAAGAAATAATTTTAATTAAATTTTAAGTATATTTAAATCCAACCATTTCTCATACATTGATCTCCAACATCTTGTTTCCAAACCATAAAACACATTAAAGAAGATTGAAATTTGTTAAAAAGCTACTTGCATTAAGATTTGGATAGAGCCTGTCAGAGCTTAGAAGTTTTAATTTATAGATCTTCTCGTTAGTGACTAATAAATTTTTACTAAATATGTTCACGATAATTTGGTCGTATCAAATATTTTGAATATTATAATAAGAACTTTAAGACTTCCTTTTCTAATTTTAGTAAGTTGACTCGTAGTGCTGAAATTAAAATGTGTAAAATATTTTTGATTGTAAGCAAGATTGCATATAACATGTATGCCTACAGGCACACCTGCCGGTAACACTATACAATTATACATAGTGTTACCCAAAATCTCAAAAGTTACAATAATAAAATTTAGAAATCTGTCATAAGACCTCTTTATCTGAGTTTTTTTAATCACACTTTCAATTGGTAACATTTATAAGATCACTCATGAGCATTTTTTATCACATAAGTACTATTTTTAGCACAAGATGTTTTTGTTTGTTTAATACATGTAAAGTTTTTAAGACAATAATCTACCTAAGTATAAACACTTAAAACAAATAATAAAAAAAATCTAATTCCCCTAAATATCCAATCAATCAGTTGTATTAATGCCATACTGCAATCCTACCAATCTTAACTGAGAAATCGGTTCAATGAATCTTAGGTAATGAATGACCTATGCTCACTGAACGTGTTATGAATTCTCTTCGCTTCACTTTACTATGCTATAGAAGAGAATGATTAGCCTGTAAAATGTATTGGCTGAGTTGGCTTGCTTTCAGGACATTGTTGTTAAATTGTTATTCTGTTTTTAGTATTGCAACTTCAGACATTTTATTTTTGCAACATCGGTATGAAGCTTTTTTATGGCAGAGCAGGTAAAGGCAAGTGGTTATACACATTAGCAAGTGTGATAGTATTATGTATTAAACAAGCGAGTTTCAGACAAGAAGTAACTTTTTTATTTCAAACCGTATAGAACATACATTTGGTAAGAAGGCGCTACTAGTTTAGTATCTATGGTATTGTCGATATTAAAACAACAGACAGTATAGCAGAAGCTTTATCTACCTTTTCAGGAAGCAGGACATATACCTACCTACCCACGATCTTTTTGAAGGCACCAATGTAGTAATTGAATACTGTATGTAGATCGTTCCAAAGCTTCATCATACGTGAAATAAACTAGTTTTATTAAGAAGAGCATCAATATGACGGTTTCTTTTCAATGATGTAGAAAACAAATCAATATTTAATGTACTAAATAATACGTTCCAACACAAGCCTAAACAGTTTACGATTTATAAATCTTATGTTTTTCAACCAGATAAGAGAAGGTACCAGCAGATAAAATTTCATGGACAACTTGACCCACATTCCGCAAAACACGGAATATTTCAAAACACAGGGAAATATTCAGGTGCTGTGTATAGCAAAGTTGGAATTCACTATTCCATTACTTCGGATTATGACATAAATATTTATTAAAGCAATAAATAGAACGGTCGCCGGGTTCGGAATTATCCCTATCTTTATACCTTTAGCCAATAAAGGTAATGGCTACCGTATGAAAATGTCTAGGTGTTTCAAAGTAAGGGATGCCATCCTTTGCGAATATTTTGTGGCTTAAAACCGCGCTAGTTATTGTTTTCGACGGAATCTAAGTTCAGTTAGGCTCTGAATTATGTATGTGGACATAATATCTCTCATCTGCTATCAAAATATTATTATAACTTATTTATTACGAAAATAATTTATGAAGAAACATAATACACGGTTTCAAATATCTTAGACGTCAATACGACGGAAATTCTTATAATATCTCAATCAAATCAAAAGTATAGAATAAAGACCTCTTTTTTAAATGTTAGCACCTGTTCTTATGAGATATCTGTATTTTTAAATGCCAATGACCCAAAAACAACAAAAATATGTACTATGTTCTAGAAGTAGGTATATATTATGTTTTATAAATGAGAACCGCGACGAAGTATATTGAAGTGGGATGCATTTGATCCCACAGAAGGTAATATTATAATCGCCCGATACCGATCGCTTAGCAAACAATCATTAATCCAGCTTAGACAGTAATAACATTGGCCGAAGATTAATCGCCAAGGCGGCACTAATAGAATACTCTGTCACACACGCAACCTGCAAGTTATTATAAAATTGAAGCACGGCGTGATAAATTAGCCTTATCCGTCACGATTGGTCACGGAAGTCTGGTAGTTACAGGTTTAACTTGCCTGGGGATGCTTCACTGGGTTTTGAATTCGATTTAGGGTATTAGCTTTAATTATTGTAGTCGAGCTGACTCTTGAGTAGGGATTAAACTGTAATGACTAATTGCTAATCGAGGAATGCGTATTATGGTTCATTGCGAAAGTATTCAATAGAATTTGGACCAGTTTCCTCCATAGTATGATGATAATCACGACGTTGTTTATTAGTATTTCGAAAAGTCTATTATATTACAAGTAGTACAAGATTCAATATCACATATTGTATTTGAATATAATTTACCTGTGAGCTTGGTAAAATTATGAATTCCCACTTATTTATCATCCATAAGTTTGCCGTGCTCACTCATGCGAGATGTTAATGTAAATTCTCCCTAACAGTAATAAATAGCGTGTTTGAAGGGTTATCTAGGAGTAATGAGTCATTATTTCGTAAATGTATTGTTGTGTTGCCGGAAGTGTGCCGATATAACTTCGTCCCCCAGAAAAATAATGTGGGAAGAATCAGATATGACTGAACGAGACCTTTGTGCCTTGTTACCGTTTGATGTTTTATGGAGATTAGTTATTGCAAATAATGCAATGAATTTCTGCGTGTATGCTTATTTTTAGTGATGATGGAAAAGCAGCAATCTATAACTATTAAGTAACTAAATATTTATATTATAGCGATTATATTATAATCGTGATGTATCATGTACCTATATACGCGTTTGAATTTTTTTTTAAAGTTAGGAAGAGTTGTCTAAATAGATAGTAAAATGCAAATGTGAAAAAGTGTGAAAATTGTACGAGTTGTGTATGAGTTGTTTATATTAATATTTTAAACAAATTTTCAACTGTTACACAGTTTATTGCTCTCATAAATAAAGTATGAAATCTGTTTTTTAAAACAAAAAATGTGTAGCAACGCTATTGGAGAACAAACGGTTTATGACCGATTTTATATCTTGTGACCGCAAAAAATAAAACTACAGTACACTAAAGCATAAAATTACTTTGCACCTACTTCGTTTTTCCACAAAGCTTTTATGCTCAGCATAATTTACATCCAATCTTTATGTTGCGTTTTTTATAGATCGTAAAATTTATCTGATGGCGATCTCAGTGTTTCATTAATTTTTTGTTTACTATTTTTATATATCATTAAAATTAGTAGCTGTCTCGATGTTTGTAGTCAATGACTTCAAGATGTTATACGACACTAGCTGTGCCGCGCGGTTGCACCCGCGAATTTCAGACCAAAGCTATGTTTCTTCACTTTATGTGATGATTCGCGTTTATAATATAAGTAGAATTTTATAATACATATTATTTCGACCAAGATACGAATGTAATCTTTCTAAAAGTATCAGATTTTTTACATAAATAACAATGTAGCTACTGCTGAAAAAACTGCTGCAACGCGAACCTTACAGTAACTCTTTGGGTAAAAACAAGCATGATGTTATTTTAATATCAAATGTCTATCTCGTCTCGATCTATAAGGACACATTTTAAAAAATAACTTTAACATGCAAATGCTACGTTACATTTCTAACCGATGAGACAGTAAAAAACAAATTTTATTGGTTGTTGACGCCGTAAAAAGACCAGTTTATTTGAGGCATGTGACGTGATGACAGAATTTATTTAGAACTTCGCTACAAATTCATTAGACACCAGAGACGTTAGTCGATACCCTTGGGGTAATAAAAATTAGAAAGACGTTATAAAGAACGAACTAGAAGGATTTATGACCACGTCATTGATTGAAATATTCATTTTCTAGATTATTTCGTTTGCTTGCCAACGATTTAATATATACGATTTATGTTGATTTATTGGCCACTTATTCTATTCGGATCAACATTAATTTGGTTAATTGATATTTCTTATTTATTGGAAGTTTGATCTACTTTTATGTGAAGTGTACTTAAACATTTGATGTTCTAATTTATTTGTTTTTTTTTACGTTTTCAATAGAAGATAGCTTAATAGAAGATGTCGACATAATCTTGCCAATAATGACTCACAAAAATATAAAGCCACCCTCAGCTATATAATTAGTACTATGTATTCGTAATCATACACTTAAAAAATCATACTACACGACATAAAATTGAATACAAATATGTGCGTACAATAAAATACAAACCAGTATCGACATTTTTTTATAAATCCTCCTAATATCCTCATCGTCTTTAATATAACAACATAGAAACATTTTTTAAAGATAACAGAAAACGCGTTACCCTTTGTATAAACCCCATTTCCACAAAGGCTTTACAAATACTATAACCTATATACCAAAAATCTCACGACACGTCATATGACGCGGTAATGGCTTCCTGCTTCCTTGAGCCAGCACAATGATGCTGCCAGACGAAAATTATAAAATCCTTGAATATCAAGCCCTAAAAAAAATAACGAAGCCCGAAGCCTATGGGGGCGACCTTTCAAGCACACGTTTCACATAGTTTCTTTTCGTCTATATTCTATGCGTGTTTTTTGGAATGATATTTTAAAATGATGGTATTTTTCTTTGCATTTGTTGAGTCGAAAGTTAATTCTTCTACGTGTGTTTTGGAAAAGAGGTATCGCATAGATGTACACCAAAGAATGTATAATGATAATGGTACAACTATGAGTTGTACCATTAGTCGAAAGCATAAATATAAATGTTTTTAATGGATTTAAACCTATTTACATTGTAATGAACTTTATTTCAACAGGGAGATTGCAGAATTCGATGACTTGACGATGATTTAATGGATTGTTTTTCATCACAATATTGGCATTAGGTGCTCATAAATTTTTGGTAATATGGTTTATTAAATTTAAATTTAATATAAAATACACCAAAGCAAATTGCTTAATAGATTGAGTAGACATATAATTTAATTCTCAAATCACTTCGTGTTATTTCACAAAAATAAATATTGCTTATAATATATTGTATACCTACGTTAAATAAATAAAACAACAATAACAAGGTATGTGAATTTGTGAATATTCTATTCCATTCAATTAATATGTATAAAATATTTCAGTTGGAAAAATTCTAAAACGAATTTAATTTACCAAACATTCCGCTAGTTTGTGAAGTTAGTGCGATGAATAAAATATGATACATGTACATTCAAATGGAAAAAAATAAACAAATGTTAAACATTCTTTTCCCAAAAAATAGTATTTTAAATATTTTCTAGCTTTTATATTTTTTAAGTTTGTATTGTTGAAATGATATTTGGACACTTGATTTTCAATAGAAAATATTTTGTGTAGATTCAATGATGCATGGTTTTTTGTATAACCAAATGAGAACGAGCCACTCAAATTCGAATATTTTTGCATAGATTTTCTATAACATATCCGCGTTGACAATTTGATCGGCGTTTGATAATGTAGTTAGTTCATTTATGTTCAGCGAAATAAATTTAAAATAACAAGACATTTTTTTATAAACACTTTAATAAAACAAAACAATGAGCACTGGTGTATATTTTAATGGTGCATGCTGATTGCTGGTGTGTTCTATAAAAAAAAAACATATAGATAATATTATAATGTTACATAATCTAAAAATACTTTAATACGTTTAATGTATGTTACATTGCTATACACATGTTTCCTTTAACCCTTAAATTGTCACCCCTAGATAACTTGTGTGTATAATGTCCAAATTTGGAGGATGTGTTGGAATTAGGATAGAAAAGAGGAAAATGAAAAAAAAAAATAAAAATTTTAATTTTTTCTATTGTTTTCACTATGTCACATAAAACGGACATTGCCAATTATATGTACATGTTCGAACCGTCACATATAACGGACATTGCACATTATTCCTGCAACCGTGGTACATGAATACAATGTCATTTTCAACTCTGTAATTCAAAATTATTATCAAATTATAATTATGGACGCTCTAGTATAAGCTTTTCAAACATCTGTCTTAAAATATTGGTTAAAACTTTAACGATATCGTTAAAAATAATGGATTTTAAAAAACGACACTACCAAAAATCACAGCCTAAGAATATGCTAAGAATTGGAATAGAAATAGTATTACATAACCTGAGAACTTATCTAATACACCAAGAAAGTCCTCTTCCCATTCCCTTAATTGTACAGATTGAAATTTGTTTGCATCATCGTATGTAAAGAAGTCGTATACCATGCCTGAAGTACCAAAACAAATAGGAAATTTAAATCGCCTTTTTTTGGATTTTTTGGCATATATATATCCATTTGCTGAAAGTTTTTTAATTTGTAAGGTATTATTATTTAAATTTTCAAACATTGGGTGGTATTTCTGGTAAGTAACATGATGCTGTGGCTGAAGAACTACTGAGAAGCAGGGAAGATTCATCTCGCACCGCATGTAATGGCTGTAATTCTGCAGCAATAATATTTTGTTGATGGTAAAAATTCTGACTTTTTGGGTCTTCATTGTGTCTCAAATCAATATGTCGTATAATTCCGGAGGTTCGGTGCTGGGGGTAAATGATTGACACTGTTATCATAGTGAAATCACTCCCGTAGGTCTACATTTCCTTCGAAATCGTCATCTCAACTCAACGCCAGACTCTTCAGCTTCCGCCAGAGGTAGTGAGGGAATTTTTTATTGATTGCCAAGTCATGCTCCTGTAAAACATAATAAAAATAGAGATAAATATATTAAAATGCTGACGTTGAAAATGGAGTGCCTTATTGGCAACGTCCGTTACATAGGACATGTGAAGAATACCCTAGTGTATACTCCAAGTTGTCAACGTCCGTTTTATGAGACATCATAAATAAACTAAGATTTTAATTCCAAATATTGTAAAATATATAAAAATTATGTCAAAATACTATACTTACAATCGTATTCTAACTAATAATATAACATTATAAGCAAAATAGCCAAAATACTTACAGTAATTACCAATTTTATCAGGAGAGTCAAAAGATCCGTTTTTTGCAAATTTCAAATGGTCACCATTCGCGACTGTACTTCGCTTCGCTAACAAAATCTGCATGTACGCGAAGGACATAGCTAGTACTTTCCCAATATACCGATTGGCAATGCCTAGGTCTACTGTAACAGCGCCAGCATGTGTGTAAATACTATGTCCTTTAAAACGGACGAAATCAATTTAAGGGTTAATGTACTTTTCCGTGAGTCACAGTACAAAGTTCACAAGAGGCTTCTCCTGTCAGATATAAGCTGATAAGCTGACGTTTCAGTGACTTTGTACGATTTTATTACAAATCCTCATGAATCGTTAATAATATCATATACACCATTAGATTTTCTCAATCAGACAAAATTTGGCATTTCCTTTATGAAAATAAATATTTTGCGCTATAAAATATATTCAAACGTTGCTTTTAACTCCTTTCTCACATATACACACAGTAACAGCCTTAAATCCATTTTTAAAAAATTATCGTACCACGTGTGTCAGATTAAGACAAAAAATCTATCTATTGGCAGTCTGATATATTACAAGCATAAATACTACACCCTATTGTAACGTTCTATCAATGTCACGTGACACGAGCAAAACAACACAAAACTAACAGCAGATACATTGTGCCAGCTAAATTGAAACCAATAATGCCCAAATTGAGTCACAAATTCAAATGATACAAAGCCAGTTATTCCCTGTCAGGTATGTTCGCGGGGGTTCGAGCACGTTCCGAGCATTCTTTAACACCCAGCATGTAACATTGGCGATTAATCACTTCACACTTACATGAACAAAAATTCCTAGAAAATAGGATAATTTTTCTTGTGTCGTAAAACATGCATTCGGATTACTCAAGCCGGTGGCTCGTGAAAACGGGCGCTTTGTGAAATTTTTAGAGCAAATGATGCTATTTTATTCACGACGTAGATGTGTGGGTGCCTCTTTGATGTACTAAGCGTGGGTTATGTACTAATTATGTAATAATTAAAGATATATCTATTTTTATCTGTAGAAATAAATATACAGAAAAAATACAGCCTTTTAGTTGTGCACGTCAAAGAATTTACGCCCCGTTTTATTTGTCAAAGTCCCTCGTATAAACTGGCTGAAGCCTATTTGCATATCCCCATCAATATGTAAGTACTAAGAAAATAAACACATAAGTAAATGTTCACACGTGCGATTTCCGTGTCTTCGAAGCGAAGTTATAGTGTGACTGCGCCTATGTCATTATCGGGTATATTACAGTACCTACTGTATGCAAACTATCCATGTATGAAATTACTTTATTAGAAGCTTTAGTTATTGCAAGTTAATTAAGATCGAATTATACTCGGTTATGATATTACTGTAGTCACGACTATGTATGACTAGCTGTTCCCTGCGGTTTCACCCGCATTGCCTCGCTCCTGTTGTCTTAGCGTGATGATAGCCTTCCTCGATAAATGGGCTATATAACACCGTAAGAATTTTTCAAATCGGACCAGTAGTTCCTGAGATTAGCACGTTCAAACAAACAAACAAACAAACTCTTCAGCTTTATAATATTAGTAGATTTAAAAACAATTTTAGTTATTCTTATTAATATCTTAACACTATTTCCCTACATAATATGGGTGAAAATACAAAAGTCAATAAAGGTAAATACCGAAATCATGATGCTAAGACCTGTGATGTAAACGAATTTTCAGTAACTATGTAATTGATTAATTATTATTATCCTTCTCTTAATATAACAATGTGTGAATATCAATATTTCGTTTGTTTTATCCGTGTTTAGGTTTTAATTATAACCAAATTATCTAATGCATTATAAAATTAAATTTTCCCCTTGTATTTGCACTGATATCAAATCTGTAAACAAGGTTGAAACCAACCATTATTTAATTGCTATCATTTGTTATTTCAAATACAGTATTCATATATCAGTATTTGTTTTATATCACAGTATAATTTACACCAATATTAAACTTTATTATATTTTATTTCATGAAGCTTAATATTCAAAATTTAGCAATAACGTGTTAATATTATAAAGCTGAAGAGTTTGTTTGTTTGCTTGATCGCGCTAATCTTAGGAACTACGGGTCCGATTTGTAAATTATTTTACTGTTAGATAGTCGATTTATCAAGGAAGACTATACTATGTCATCACGCTAAAAGTAAAAGAAGCGGATCTTTGCGGGTAAAACCACGGGGCACAGCTAGTCTTTATAATATTTTTTTGTAATTTAGGTAGGTATTTCTTACTTAATTATTAAGAACAATATTTTACTTATGAAGAACAACGCAAAGTTATTTGACATTTAACAAAGCTTGGAAAAGCTCTTATGGATCGTCAAATGAAACAACGATACTTTAAAACCTGTTCTAGTGTATATTTTAAAACTACATTAATAAATTTAATTGGTATCTATTTAATTAATGTAGGTAGTTATTAAAATATGTAATTTGTCATTAGTCTACCTACTGGAGAGTAAGTAATTATTTAACTTGCAGTTATCCATAAAATATATTCCTTATTTAAGCAATAAACATGAACTAACTATAATATTATAGTACCTACTTATTTTAATTTTAATTGTTAAGCTCGATTCCATGACTTTTACAATTTTTTTTATCTTTATTTCACGAAATATAATTAACTCTTTTAATTAGCTCTTTATTTCAATAATGACACTAAAACGTGTTACACCATAGTGATTTGTATATTTTCCAAGTCATTTAGCAAAACGTCCGTGCTAAATATTCACATTGTGCTCGGCTGCAAAAAACCTAAAACGTGACTGCACTAACCCAACTCCACTAATTTAAATAGTAAAGAAACTTTGTTCAAGCATAACGTTCCGAGTTGTTCACATTTAAATGAATTATTGCTACGTATTTCATAAAACGACTATGCTGAAATCATGTCAATGCTTGTTGCATATTTTGCACACATTTCATGAGAGTAGTGGATTTATGTTACAAGACGATATTGGAAGACTTAAACATTTTTGCTCCTTTGATACATTGCTGTTAATTGCGTTACATCGTGCTAATAATAATTAATTATTGTTCTGAAATTTTATATGGAGGGATATTTAACTAGTGTAGAGGTCTACAAATAGGTATAGAATATCCTGGATCAAAGAATTTAACTCATTTTTCATTTAGGAAAGGCTCTGTTGTTACTTTAGTAGAAAAATATAATTGAAAAAAAATATTATTCGTAAATAATGTGCCTAATATTATAAGTATTATATCTGTTAAAATATAACACCTTCAATATCCACCGGTCCCCTATCACCTCTTGTGTATGCAACCGGTTTTTTACTCTTCAATAATGTGATGGATTAGAATAAAAATGAAACAGGGGAACCTTAATTTAATTAAATTTAACGAAAGATAGAGACCGAGAATTGGGGAGCATTAAAACAAGAAACAAAATGTACGTATCATCGCAAATAATGAAGGCAACGAAATTGTAATCAAATCGAAACCACCGGATGCCGGTATATTATTAAACAAAAAAATGCGGCGCAAATGACAACTGATAACTGACATTCGGGTCCAAAATGACGAAGAAATTGCGTTATAAAGTAGCGCTTTATCGGAAGACGGCTAAACGAACAAGGCAGACCGATTGCTACCATAAAGATAACAATAATTAGTAGTAATGACGTCGTGGGGCCGTCGTTTTTTTAAGTGCAGTGGGCGGCAGGCGATCTTTAGATAGCGCGTCCATCAAATCGTATGATAATCGGGCGCAGTTAATTCCATTACCAATAATAAATGCACGCATTAAATTAGACCTGTCGGATGAGTCGGATCGTACGATCCCATCACTTGGATTATGATATGAATAATTTATCAGAAAAAATAGCTATTATTGTTTTGGCTTCGACGTCACACGTCGCTTCGCTCTGATGTCTGCGATCTCGGTCATGCTGCGGGGGCGTTTTAAGGCGCTTTATTTTTTGTCGGCACGGAAATTGTCAACCATATCTAACACGTTTTAATTCGATCCGTTTGAGAATGCAATGTAATATTAAAAAAAATAAATGATACAAGTACACATACATCCAAACTTTACATAACTTTAATAGCTTAAGTAATTTGTTAAAGACTTCAATGTTTCGTATTATTTAGTTCTAGGTATTTCAGGATGTAACGTAAAAAAGGGACGTCGAATTTAGAAGATAGAGCAGAAGCAGTAAACAACTGTTTGATATATTATGTTTGTATTCATAACACAAAATTGTAGTTAAATATTTGTATAGCATTGTTGTAGGAGAGTTGCTGTTAGCTTTCTATTACATTATTCAAAAAACAGTCTCCTGAACGTAAATCATGTCGCGACAAAAGTATAATAAGTTAGTGGGAACATATTTTATCCCCGAATGTTCGTACTAAATAAATATCAATTATTGTAATGTATTGACCATGTTTTGGATTTATTATTATCGTCTTGCGCGTATATTACTTCAAAATATTGGATGGGACAGACAGTCTGGTCTATAAAAGAGTTTTAATAAAGATATATTATGGTAAGTGAATTACGGAGTATGTTCTAGTGAAGTTGTGACAGAGGATGTCTGACAAAATCAGAGTGGCAAAGAATGAATTTAATTTAAAATTTATCTCTCAGTAGATCTCGGTTGCTCATTGAATACAAATGTAGCTCACGCTCTAAGGAACACGCTGCCGGTGTCTTAGGAATACCTAATAAAAATATTCGATTCTACAGGTAAATTCATTTTTCAGTACATTATGGGAGATTGAAATTTAAGGCCTTTAAAATATTGTTTCTAACAGAAGAAATGGACATCTGTAGGTTAACTACTATTTTTTAATTTTATAATGTGATTTTAACAGGAAAACAAAAATATTACATTGAACCGGCTACATAAACATAGAGCTAAAAATGATAGGTATAACCCTAATTAATAAATTATTTGAATTTGCGAAGGGTACTCGGTTTCGTTGATACAATTGAAACTAGAAGTTTAAACATAATGATATTATAATCATGATTCATAACATATCGTGAAGAAGGATCACTTGAGCTTTTAATCATTCAAAAATATTTAATTGTTAATACATTTATCTATCTTTCCAGTCTTAATATTTTACAATAAATAATTAATCAGCAAAAACAGATACAATCCGCAAATTGATACATGATTGATTATTGCAACCTCACGAAACTTCGTGATCTCAAAACTTAAGACAAACGTAATTAATATCTCTAATATAATTAATAAAGTCGTGTTGATGAGCTCAAATAAACTTAAGTAACTGATCTTGAGATAATGCTGAGTCATCATGACCCGTCTGAGTCAATATAATGAAGTACTTATGTACTTGAGTGATCGTTTTAATATCGTAATTAAAATTGACGGTTTGACGTGCTATCTAATGAGGGAGGTAGTAGTAAAGACTATATTTGGTACTAATTAAGGTGAAATATTAATTAAAGTTTTTAAAACAAGCTTTTGTGCAAAAGGTCAGTTGTAAGTCAAACGGAAATACCTAATCATTTTATAAAATTAATACTACGACAAGTTATATAAATACTTGCAATAAAAAAGGAACATCTGTATAATATCTAGAGGCAAAAAATATATTGTTCAGGTAAAGATTATTTTAGCGTAGATACTATGAGTATCATTAAATAGTACTTTAATTTGCGGTTAGTTAGACATAAAATAAAACTAAACTAAGGAAATTAAGGTATTATAATGGATATAATGAATTTCACACAACAAAATTATAAAGTAAATTACAAATATATAATTTATGCACATGTCATTGATATATTTTGTTTAATCATATTCACAATGATATGTGATATTAAACGCATAAACAATAATATATTCATACTTAATTATTAATTGAAATTTTTGGTCACGTAAAGCATAATTAAACCGTGTGTAATAGTTAATTAATTCATTAATATTCAGTGAGTACTAATATTCTAACACAGCTATAAAAATAAAGTTATGAATAGTTGCCTATAAAACATAGATATATAAAAAGATTAGCGGGAACTGATGAGATTCATAACCTTCCTACGACGTTTAAGATTTCGTCCAATTAAAATTGAGGTTGGTAACACCTCTGCATATTTTGACTGTTGAAGTTTATTTGCGTGTATCTTTGTCTTTATTTGGCTCGCTAGTGTTTCTTTACAAACAAGTGGGCGATCGGCCTATTTAGTACTATTAAGTAATCTGTTCTTCAATGTCCTTTCAGGCAGAGACATTTTTTAGTACCTACCAGGAATCAAACCCAGGATCTTCCGGTTCTACGCTTATCAAGGAGGCGGTCAACTATTAGTTTTGCTTCGTATGGCAAATTCCAAAAACCACTGTTTTGCACTAGTCCAAACGGGAAAGTGTCACTCTATTTCACTTAACACCAGGTTAATTGGCCATAAATTAAGTGTTGACTTAAGGTTCGCTCTTGTTTTGTACAAAGTTAATTTAAAGAACATTTTGTGCCCTAATTACGTCCCTGTTCGTTGTCTTGTTTGCTTGTTTTTTTCTTATTTACGACCTTAGGACCGGATTGGGTATAAATTGGAGTTAATTTGACATCCATTATAATTAATTAATGCACCGATTTTGTGTTTTCAACTATTTCTTTGAGTAACTTGTTCCTTTGTAAATAAAACTATGAGAGCTGAACATTGCTTAAATAGTTTGAAAAGAAATGTCACAAGGAATAGGCACATATTACTGATACGGTGTGTTATTAGATAACACATTACATATTACTTAAACACTACAAAAATTGCGAAGCGTGGATTTTATTTCTAAAAGATATTTCATATTTTCAAAGTATTAGTGTATGAAATTTATCTAAATACTAACGAAATAGGTAAAAAAACAAAAGCTTATAATATCTCAATTCGTTACTCACTTCGTTATACTTCAATTACTCACAATTTTACCACCAATAAAACAATAAGGCCACACAAATATGACAATTATAGTCAAGTTCAAAACAACAAAATGGAGCAGCATCAAGAATAAGCTTCCCAGAGGCAATGTGTCTTCGTGTTATCTACGGAGCGCACCTGTCGCGACTTTGTTTGCTACTCTTTAATTAGCGCCTGATGACTTGCATCCATTCATTATAATGCGAATTGTGAAAATAAACCTTTGTTTGATTTATAACGCAAAGCGGATTGGAGATTTTATGACTTGAAATTTTATAGAGGGGAAATGAAGAATAAAATTTGTCTTACTACTAAGTACGATCTGTCTTCTACTAGTACAATTTATAGATACTACTACTACTACTATGCTTTAATTTAGAAAAATTGCAAGATCTTTATTATTTACTGAACGATCTAAATGAAGCGTGCTATTGCCAAAACTGTGACGTTACAGCGGGGCCGTTTCATACTTACATTTTTATTTATTTATCCTTTGATAATAGGTATAATTTTATTTATAAAATAACTAATTACTCTTACTACAAATAATATATTCAGAAATATCTTAATTGGGTACGGAAAATAATAAGAGAGTACAAGACAATAACAATACTTAATTCATAAACAGATTAGGTTTAATAAAGAAGAGTAGATATAATTATATACGTGTATGTATAATAAAATGAAACCTGATTCGTATCTACATAATTATACTTCTGAATTTTCAGGAAAGTTTATACCATTTATAACGTGAATTCAATTTGCAGAAAAATACCTAAAAAACTAACCTTACAACTTCGTACGCCCCTTCGACTGATGGAGATTTCCAAGAAATGTATTTTCATCTTCTTAGATTATACATTAAAAAGGTCCAAATAAACCACTTCACAATGTCCTGCTAACAATCAATTATTCCAACACAATTTATTTGCACTTCAATTAATTTCCAAATAACAAAACAATCACTGTGAGTGCCTAAAAGTCGTCGAAAACAATTCAATAAAAATAATATTCAATGAGCAGTTCTACTGAACGATAATGTACATTTTTATTCCCTTCCATATCCGATAACTATAAAACCTTATGTATATTACGATAAAATTAAGCATCCACTTTATATCGAGATAATGCTTACATGTTCACCTTTTAGATAACACTTGGAACGTAAAGATACTAGAAGCTTCGATCCTAGTTGACCTTAACACCTACACAAGATTAAGGGACAAATAATTTCCCTTTAATCAATTTGTTTAACGAGACTCCGATTTGATTGTGATCGTTTAAAATGTAGATGAGTGGGTAAAGTAGATACTGAATATATTGACACAAAATTGTATGCAAGCTGTTTTATAAATAAATTATGTTCTGTTAAGTTCTTATGTTACAAAATAAATTATTATTATAATGAAAATATAATTTAAATAAATACAAAAACATACTTTTCGTACATAATTTAATATTGAATTAATTAATTTTCCATGACTGAAAAAAGTGTGTACATAGGTACAACTATACACATAAAGATGTCGAGCTCAACCAAGAATTCTAACTATGTAGACGCTAATAACTTAGTTATATTGTATCCTACAGGGGCCGTGTTATTTCTAAACGTCTTGAATATGAGCAACTATTTGTTTAGGTATGCAAACAGAGACTGTCCACCTGCCTTAATAATCACGGACGTCTGACATCTGCAATATTAAAAACTCTGTTTGTCGTTACACTTCACGCGGGAACAGCGTAGAGTAAACAGTATTTGGCGGGTTGAGGTGTGAAGACCACCCTCATTGGATTTAGAATAGAATTGGATACTTCTGCTCATATAGACAGCAACGAAAGTTGATTAATATTAAACTAGATGAATAAGACTTTATAATTCTTGTTATTCTTCATATTTCGCCAGTTACATATTTTGTGCACTTATCTTGTAGAAAATTAGAAGCTGTTTGAAATGCTTGTAAACACAGCGAACATTTTTTCTTAACACACAATATACAGAAATATTTATTTATAGAACTCTTAGTCTAAGAAAGTACTGTATCATCAAACAAGAGATAGTCCATTAGTGAACATAGAAGCGTCTAATTGAACAGTATGGCCTGCAGTTATTTCTATTACACTGTTAACAATATTAGCTTGAAATACGTGCACAGATCGAAGATCGGATAATGTCGATCAACACGTCGGATTAGTTGGGAATTAATTAACTAACTTATGTGAGAATATCACAAAGACCTTTAGAAAGTTGTTATGCTAGGTCGAGTGACATGAGCGCTGTTAGGAACAAAAGTTTCATAATGTGTAACTCATTTTGGTTACACGGGTCTTTATTAAGGTATATTGGACATCTGCCCTTTGAGGAATTTTTACAATTGCGATGTATATTATATTAAATTATGTATAATGAAGGGACGTATGAAATTGTTGGTATGCGAGGTATTTTATTGTAACAAAGTATAAAAGAAATAGGAGTTTGGATGTCGAATTGAGTCAGGAGTTGGGACGTAAGATGGCCCTTTGATTAATGATAGAATTAAAAATACTTCGTTTTCTTGAAGGCAAACAGTGAGCACTTTTTTAGTGAATAAATGCATTTATTTTACGACTGCAAAATACATTTATTGCAATTGATTTAATTCTTTATCAATTATTATCGGTTTATGAGTCACTAGCATTCGCAAATCCGCTCTATAACCGGTCTATATTCCTGGAACGTGTTTATTTTCCGCTAATATCCAATTTCCTATAAATCCATAATTTTAGTTTTTCAATTCAAAACAAACTACATATTATAATCCCAGAAATAAATATTAAAAATATTCTCTTAGTTTAACTCGATCCAATTGATCAATGTTTTAAATACTTTGTATTACATTTACAATTACATACTATGTAGCCTACAGTTATTTATTTATGAGGAATCGTGCTAGGAATTTTTAATATAAATATTATCTGCGTATATTCGTTATAGCTGAACATAAATAAAGCGGTTCTGATTACGATGACCTTAGGCTAAACAAAACACAATTACACTGGGATGATTTATAGTGTTTGCTTTTAATAGTCGAGAAGCTTAATCATTAATTTGTATTTGATATAGAAAAGTAGAGATATGTTTGTGTGGCCGTAAGCTTTAGTACGAGTGAGGCAATGTTTGTTTAGAAAGATGTGAGTAACATATAGATATACCTACATGTAGGCTCGTAATTATCATGAATCAAATTATATAGTTCAAATATCATTGACTATTCTGTAAAAATGAACTTCGACGTCACGTTATTTTAGTCTTTTAATATTGCATCCTATTGCAATGTATAGAAAGGGCTTTATTTTACGTATCAATGCTATCAATTATTTCTATAAGCCAAAACAAAGGCTAAATATCGTCATTTCACTGATAGTGATATCGATCTATTGTACTAATAATATTTCCATGCATAAATCCATTCCATTTTATATATAAGAAGTATAATATGAAGATTATTCAGTCAGAGTGATTCAAGTAAAATAGGAATGAGTGGACGCTGAATTCTTATAACGGAATCTTCATAATAGCGTATCTTTTAGGGACTTCAAGTAAGGGTTAATATAAAAGGCATTTGCCCCACTAGATACGGTCGGATTAACCCTAAATTAGACGAATGAAAAAGAAAAGGAACGCTTGGGTAATTAAAAAACCAATTTGCCAGACACATCAGTGTAATAAAAGAACAACAGAAAGCAGGGTGAAATACAAAAGGCCGGCCAATTATTTACTACGTCTATGTAAGTAAGCTTTAGTAGTTTAATTTTGTCGTTACATAATTTACCTTAGTATTTTTCGTGGACGACGCGACGGCTAATAAAATTATTAGCGAATATCTTTCCTTGGAAGTTTAATTTTCACGAAGGGTAATAAATTCACTGGTCACCAAATTAAGAATAGGGAAATGTTGTCTGCTATACAAAAAAGGGATTACGTTTTACGGTTGTTTATTATCTTCACGAAATTTTTACAAAAAGGCTGGTGTCAAATTATGAAGTTTTTTTTATAAAGCTTTAAATAAGTTACCAAAAAACAACCAAAAAACCTTAGAAGTTGGGTTAAGTTTTATATACCTATACTAAAACCTTATTTAGGTTTATTGGCTTAATATTCACTTTATATTACTCCCCTGATTCGTTTAATACATAATAACGCAATGTCTGAATTTCCGAAAATTTGAACTAGACTGGGGAGGGTTGAAAAAGGAAACAGGCTTCCAGCTTCTCTATTCATCGTAAGAAACACAGTATCATTTTGTGGTACTATCTGACCCTGATCTTCTACAGAGGCGTGGCATGAAGTGTGGTATCTTCTCTCGTGCGAGCTGATCCAATTTCTCTCAAAGCTTGCTTGACTCTTTAATTTGAAGTTTTTTAAACGATGGTTGCTTCTTTAAAAGGCACCGCTAAATTCATGGGATAATTTATTTTCCATGGAAGTTTTAAAATTTAATGAAATTTTAAAACATTTCGTAATATATCAGGATATTTGCGGAAGAGTGAAAGAAACATACCCAATAAATTATATAGTGATTTATTACCCTTTCTAATATAATTCTCTAAGAAGCCGCTAACCTAGCGACGGCCTCCAACTGTGAACTAGGTGAACTACAAATAATAACCAGGCACCCTGTGGTATCCTATTGTTTTCGTGAAATCGATTATATTTTGTTCATTTATATTTAAGTATTGAATAATAACGTTTCTTATTGAATTTTCGTGTATATTCGTAAAAATAGCTTTTTATTTCCCATTTCCCATATTTTATAAAGGTTGGTTTATTGCCCAAAAATTTTCCAGAAACTGGAATTTAATTTGTTAACAGGTATATCTTGCTTTAATATTCAGGACTTAAAACTACGTCTCATAAACACAATAAATAGCGACCTAATAAATATACCAAGAAAGATAAATTACACTTATAAATCCTACACCAAATTAGTTCATAGAATTACAGCGATAAAATATAACAATGAAAATAACAATTCTATCCATGAATCATTTAAATCACGTAAACGGCCTACAATCCTGTTGTGAGCGATTGCCTAAGTGCTATAGGACCTAAACAGATTAAGGACGATTACTGTCACATATATCTTGTAATAGTTTTGATACAAACAACAAACCTAAAATGATTACGTTCAGAAAAATATCACTTAGTGATTCTTCGACTTGTTTCGGTATACAACAAGATGAGGTAATGCTAATTTTTATCGCTTAAAATCTAACTAAATTGCCAAGGAAAGAGTTTGTTTACAATTCATGTTTTGTTGGATAAGTAAGCGAGAAACATTTCTATCCATAAAACTCAAGTTTGATATAATGCAATTTTATTCAGATTTCCAATTATGCGGCCTCTCCGTGTCGTCTACTCAACTGTATAGAATATATTAACTGTATAACACGATTTATACCATACGATAGCTTGAAATATTATGGGAAGATCGATTGGAATCGCGTCGTTAGCGTCAGAATGATACTCTAAAGCATTTTGTTCTAATAAATACTATCAGATTATATCTACGTAATCGATATCACGATCACCCTTTTCCCCAGCGGATCATTGTGGACCATAATTAGTTTTTGTCACTTCACATCGAGAATCCTGTTTGGAATCTATGGCTTAGACCCCACCACTTATGACACAAACCGGCTCTTATCAAAGAGAATATTATTTCAAACGCCCCTGTCAACCCCGATGGGCTTTTGGAACCCTAAATCCAGTTTGTTATGAATGAAATTACAGAAATCGAATAAGGTAAACACAACAGAGAGCCAACAAAAGCTTGCTCGAAAAAAATCTAAATTGAATTCAAATTGGTTTCGTCGGGTATTAGGGATAGCCGGGGGGAATTTAAGATGCATACAATAATACAGGCGTAGTAATAATTTAAAGTAGCATTTGTTAGGACGTGTCGGGCCGTGGACGCTACCAGGAGATCGAATCAAAACAGATTCATAATGGATTGTCGCTTTTTGTATACAGAAGTGCTTGCGCAAACATTAGTTATACGCGATTGGGATAAAATAAGCAATGTATTTTCTTTTAATACAATTTTATTGGTTTTGAATAGATGTTTATTTAGGGAGACATTGCGTAAAAAGAGGGCAGTCGACCACGGTAGCTGACGGTATTCAACATTACTCCAGAACCAGATTTAAATATACTGCAAGCCCAAGGTTCTTATTTGTAAAAGAGAGACGGAAAAAGATCAGTCAGATACAGGTTTCACGAAATTATATCTTGGTCTATAAAGTATATTTACTAAGAGAGGTCACTTTATGCGGGAAAATATTCCACTCTCTTTAATTTTTACCCACATGCACATATCTCGATGGAACATTAAAGTTGTTAGTCTTATTGCGAATTAGTAGATTCAAACTAAAAGGCTGAAATTATTTTAACGCGTTCAAACGACGCGAGTTCGCAGCCAAAGATCAACAGGTATGCAAATAGTAATTTAAAAATGTTCACTCCGATGCGGTATTTGAAAAATTGAGGGATTACTTACTAGTTTGAGCATTAACTCTGAAATGCACGGGTTACCTGACAGAAAGCGTTGTGGTTAACCGCCCAAAACGATTTGACTTGACTTCAACTTATTTTATAACGGTTTTGTTGAATTGAAATTTGCGGTTCTTTATGTATCGGAAGAAATTTAAATTCGAGGATTACTAGTACCCTATAACTCGTACCCTTTGTCATACCAAAGGAAAATAATGTAATTCTGGCGCCGTATTCAATATAAAGTATCCTCTTACACAGCGCAACAGTAATTTTTTAAACTGTAATAAAAGTATGACGGTAAAAATAAAAACATCGTAACTGATTGAATCCAACTACTCCACTTCTTACAATGCGAATAATATCATTGGTTTCAAAATGAGCTTTATTATTTCTACTTAAAGTCATAAAATAAAAAATACGATGCCATTTAAGGATTCGCAACTTAAGAATGATATTTACAATTATTTCTTTAGTGTACATTAAAGGGGATTCTGCAATGAACTAAATAACCAAGTAAGGTAGCGTCTCTGTGCTCATAAATAACCTTATCTCTTTAATAGCCAATTTCAAGAGCTAAAAGATCGTTAAAAGGAGGAACCATTAGCGTAATCATTGCTATAACGTCATACAAACATGCAAACCTGGAAACTATTTCATTTAGACTTTAGAGTGTTTTGTCCTATCTTTATTGGTTTTCGTTGGGGCGTGCTTAAATGCGATATTAAACCCACATTTAATTAAAATTCTTTGCCGGGCAGCGTAATTGCGTTTTTCATTAGTTTAAAGCAATATTTATTGTATCAAATATTATATTAATTATCAACTCAAACTAAATGAAAATTCCAAACCAAAATACCATTGATATATTTTATCAATCACTATACTGTGGTTCGATTGACTTAAAAAATATAAACCATCCGTATATGAAAAAAACTTTATACGCAATATGCATTATGATTTAATTTAATCTCGGGGGAGTATTATTAAATACTGGTGATGTTTTAGCAACGTTTTACATGAAACTTGTTTAAATGGATTATGCCTCGTTTATTCAACATTTTCATTAGTTTGTTTTTTTTATGGACTAGAGCTGAACGCTCTACAGTCTACACGAATGATGGAACATACATTAGACTTTAAATTACGCGTTAAAGAAAACTACCCTTAGCTTGTATGATGCGTGAACACATAGAGACAGGCCATAATATAACAACCATTTTGCTGACTCTTACTTCCTTACTAAATAAGTCATCTTATATTATGTACCTTTACTTTACATTATATACTAAATCTATATAGCCTATATCCAACAATGTTCTATTCTACAAACTACTAAATGCATCAATACCCAGCTGGTGTGAGCACTGTACTGTATTTTTATTTGTTCCTAGCCTTAATAAATAAGATTTATTACTGCTCTGGAACAGCTTCGATCGCGCTACAAGCAATACGTGGCGTCACGTACATAGTACATCGGTTTTCTACAACTGACATGTGTCTTATTCAGAACTGGCATTTCCAATTTTAAGTCAATGTGTGTTCTTTTTAATAACTGGCAACCCAGTACGCAATTAGTGTTTGCAATGTACGATAATTTTTGGCGGTTTGGTTGAATAGCCGGGTTGTCGTGGTGTGGACCCATCTATAGACGTAATAAGCACACCGATATTTTAATTCAGATATGATACCATTTTGATATTAAAACAAGTTAGTGATGAAGACTTTTTCAAAATATGTAGTGATTTAGAAGGATTGTTTGTGTAGGTAAACAGATAGACTCACGGGGTGATTTCCGCTTATACGTCGAGTACCTTTATCTATATTCGGAATGTTTGATAATATTACGATGTCAATATTATTTCATTTTGGGTTTGCTATTGGGAATCGATCATGCTTCGACACGAATTGGGTCACCTTGCATATAAAGCTCACACGTTTATATGGATTAGTAAAGTGAAGTGATTTGTATTCATCTATTTTAGTTTATTGATATTCGCCGTATAGGTAACAAATATTATATGTATATCTTATAGTCAATACTGATCTGTAACTGTAACATCTACAGGTAAATTAGCTTGGAGAAATTTTTGCATATGTAGTGGTGTGT
>CAJQZM010010964.1:0-14641 GCA_907164665.1 Colias nastes | reverse complement strand
AGTGATGTAGGCGGTATCGTCTCCATATTAATATTATCTCAATGACACCCACACGGTTGGCTGGTTGGCTGGATGCTTTGCCTGTTCGATCTGGAATATCTGCTTGAATGTTAAATAATTAAAAATATGTATATTGCATACATATTGCGTATGAAAAAATGTGGGGTTTATTTTAAAAATGTGCTAACTCAACTACCTACAAATTATTGATATTGGCGTGATAAAATAAAAAACATCTAAGTATACATCCATTTTCACAAGCTTTGTCGTTTATAGGTAATAATTATTAGTAAGGTTACAGTAACATATATTTTATAAATGTAATATATAATATTATATAATACACTATACATATACTATAAATTTAATAATTTTTACATATCTTAAAATCGGATATTTTGATAAAAAACGATTAATCTTTATCCAGAAATCTCACAAGAATGTCTCATTGCGCTGACCTTTTGGAGATATTAGCATAATATATTAGTAGCAGTGCTATAAAAGATAATATATTTTATTGTAGATAATAATCAAATAGATATACTGGCAGGTTATCTTATAGTTTACATCGTTTACATATGCTAGGTATATCGATTGAGAGATAATTCCTATGTAATTGTTTATTTTATTTTGTAGAAAAGTTTTAATTATTTTTTTAAGTACATTTTATATTATTGAAGTGCTCAGTATTTTGAGGATAATCGTCAAAACTGTGGTCAAAACGGAAGCATAATTTCAGATGGAAGGATAAGAAAATGGCGGATTTTGGCGCCAAATAACGTAAACGTCAAAAGTATTTTTTTCTAATAAATTTCGAAAAAGGAACGATTGAAAAGTTGACAGCGATTAATGATAATAAACTTACAAAAATGAACAATTTTGCGTTCGAGTTATTTTTGTATTTTCAATCATTACTTGTTTTATATATGTAATATATTTTTAATCCAAGGTATCACGATTTACGACCGTGACACACATTCCATTAAAATTAAGTGCCAATTTACTACACGTCTGTGTGTTTATGATATATTGTGTTATTTTATAATTATGTTACAATGGGACGCTCTAAAAATGTTCCTGTTTTTTACAAACTTTTTAATGCCATAGCGAGCAACGGAGCTTGTGGTTCGTCTGGTGGTAATCACCATATCTCCCATGAACATTTGCAAATACATACTTATTACGTTGACAGCTTGGTAAACCCTTTTCGGACGGATAAGGAGAGGATTGACACAGGAAAGAATAATGAACTAAGGGAAGGGAACGGCTGCCCCCTCACTATATTATCTATGGTTAATTACAGATTACTCAATAGTTAATAGTAGCATGTTGAACTTTTGAGGATGTGCTACCTTCAGCTTCTCCAGTGCGAGATATGTAGTTCAATTCGTACTGAAGCGCGTGCTCGACACTCTCACTCAAAAATGTTTACATAAAAGCCAAAAGTTTATTTAAATATTTATTTTTGTTATACGCATATTATAATATAGGCCTCTGAATGTTGCTTTTTTATTTAAAATACATTAAACGAATCTATTTTTTTAGATCTTTATCTAGAATATTCCTAATCCCATTATTTATCTTTTATTGATGTTTTCTTAAGATAAGAAGTGTTGCCATTTTAAATTTTCTGATTTTAGATGTATCTAAAAATAATGGAATAACCGGTCTCTTGGTTTTGCTTATTTTTTAATATAATCGATTTATAATAAACCAATTATTTATAAGCAAGCAAGCCTTCTTATTTACAATCTGTGATTAAATTTAAAATCTGTGATTTATTATGAAAAAGTTCGAGCTTGGAGTTTGAGTGGACAAAATGTTGCAGCTAAATCTTACAATTAAACTGAACGAAAGCCTTGGACTCTAATCAATTAATGTTATTACCTTTGGACCTATAATTTTACGAATAAAATTAGGACCTTATTATAATTATTTATAAATAGCAAAACACGCATCCATGGCGTGATCTAGTAAAGCGGAAATACAAGAATTCTTTGCTTCAGTTCTAAAAATAGACAGGTTTTAACCCGCGGCTTTGTTTGCGTGATTCTTAAATGAGAACAGGCTTTGGATTTATTTAATTTTTGAGATATTTTTGTACATAATATTTGATTTCATGGATTTGTTGGTAAGTTCGAATAACGGAGTTTTTCTAAATGTGAAACTAAAAAACCAGTGATTGTTTATAAAATTAAAAATAATGTGAAATTATAACACCTAACTAGTGATTGCTTAATAATATATGAATGCTACTATTATTAAACTTGTATATTTTCATACAATATTTTCACGATATTTAGAATAAAACTATCCTCTAAAGTGATATATTCATAATTTTCGGAAAATACACATCTGCATTTCCCCGATGCATTATATAAAAAGAATGCAATTTATTGTACATTTTATGTGAGATCGTTCGCTCTTCAGAGGTTAAAAATATTTATTCTGTAATCTATGCTACTCAAGCTTCCTACTGAAGGAATTTACAAAATCGGACCAACGATTTTAGACAATGCGCATTGCGCATACAAAATACGAACAAGTATAAACATATACCACTTAACAAACTAACAGTTTTTTTTAATAGTACAACCCTCGTGTACATTTTCTTTTTTTTTTTTAAGAAATAATCTCTATACTATGGAAATAAGGCGCTTTTAAAAGTGGGTAGTTAAGTTTTAAGTTGTTAATAAAATACCCCAAGTCATGAAGTCAACCGTTATGTTGAATTGCAATTATGTATTGAGATTAACTTAAAAATATTACCCTCATTGATACTTAGTCACGTATCAACAATATCTTGTAATTTAAAATGGAAAGGGGCAATATTTAAAAATAATTAATAAAAAGCTTAATTTCCTGTTTCCAAACAAGACAATTCCAGGGTGGGCGACTAGTCTAAAATTTTTTTGTATCAAGTAATAAATTGGCTTCCTCAACACCTTTTTACATCGCCATTTGTCAACTAACAAAATAACATAGGGAATAGTAAAAATTCCAAGGGATGCGCGGCCATCTTGGAGTCAATGACATTTTTGGCGCCAAGCCAAACGCGTCTAGTCTCCTTTAGAGGTTATTTTAAATCTCCATTCCTGTTTCAGTTATTTATATGGAAAATAAAAACTTAGCACGCTTTTAGACTAAGTAGTGTAAATATTATGATCAGATTTCTTTCGAAATTCGCTATTTTAATGAAATGGGCCTTCTTATGTGAAAATTATTTAGTAGGGAGTTATCTTGTTATTTTTATGTAGGGTAATTTGAAATATTGCCAGATATCATATCGAAGGGTAATTTACAATTAATTTTTTCTTTTTAGATAGGTAGCAATTGTGTGTCTATGAATATTTGCTTGTGAAAGATTATGAGTAAAATGCCTATTGTAAATTTTATATACCAACATTATCCATACTACTTAATATTATAAATGCGAAAGTAACTCTGTCTGTCTGTCTGTTACTCAATCACGCCTAAACTACTGAACCAATTTGCATGAAATTTGGTATGGAGATATTTTGATACCCGAGAAAGGACATAGGCTACCTTTTATTGCGAAATATGTACCACGGGCGAAGCCGGGGCGGACCACTAGTTGATTATATTCGAACAATTTTGTATTGAATTTTGTATGCCGTAGACTAGGCTTTATTTCGCGGCTTTACCTGTGTGAATATTGATTTAAATTTGGTTTTTCGTATGTTCATAATTTGAAACCGCTGTATTAGTATTTATTCCTGAGAATTATACGTTGGGCATCAAGTGTACAATGGTATTACGTTTTACATATTTTTTAAACCTTAATATAAAATACTAGTGGTCCGCCCCGGCTTCGCCCGTGGTACATATTTCGCAATAAAAGGTAGCCTATGTTCTATCTCAGGGTCTAAAGATTGTCTGTGCCAAATTTCATCAAAATCGGTCCAGTAGTTTATGCGCGAAAACCATACATACATAATTACAAACCTTTCCTCTTTATAATATTAGTATAGAGTATAGATTATAATTTATAATATTAGTATAGATAGAAAAAGAAAATGGATGGACGTACTGTGATTCAAATCACCACTAAAATAACAAATCGTAGACAGCCCCTATAGCTATTAGCTGTAACTATAATAACTATAAACTTATAAAGTGAGGGTAGTTGGTCCGTTGATTAGATAACGTCAGCCCTAACTGTCCTTTTATTACCTACCATGTTATACGTAGTCAAATGTCACGATTTTTGTTTTTGTAATAATTGTATTAAAAGTATGCTTTTAAGTAAAAATGTATACCTACTATAGTAATTAATAATAATAATTTAGCCTTTTATTTCCCATCATATTACAGTATTATGATTACATATCTATTTTTATCTTTTCTAATGAATGGATAAGTTCTAAATACCTACTTGTGGATGCTAAGGATCTTACGTTCAGTGTTCCAATCTGTATAGAGTTTTGACATTTTTTAATGTACGTTGGAGGGTTTTGGTCATATTCCCCCACGGGGACCAGCCGGCTTGGGGGAGTCTCTTAATGTTAATTGGTTGTATGTTTGTTATATTTTGGTTGTTCTTCTGGTTCTGGTTACTATAGTAATTAGTATGTGTATAATTCATTAATGTATTTTACTTATTAAAAACTTGCGGCGCTCCGCGGTTTCACCCGCGTGGCTCCGCTCCTGTTGGTCTTAGCGTGATAATATATATATAGCCTATAGCCTTCCTTGATGAAAGGGCTATCTAACACTGAAAGGATTTTAGTTTTACAAATCAGACCAGTAGGTAGTCCCTGAGTGCGTTCAAACAAATAAACTCTTCAGCTTTATAATATTAGTATATAGATGTGTAAAAATAAATATATAGGAACGGGTATATTTTGATAACTGAATAGTTAGAAGCGTACATACATATAACATTTTACGATTTTATCCGACGTTCCCTAGAGTACAGAGTACAGACCATCGACCACACAAGTACAGACCAATAAAAAGTTTATTGGTCTGAGTCGCAGAGTAAATAAGTTTTATAAGTAACTTGTATATAAAAATGTATACTTTGATAATTATTATCTGAAAAGGACATTTATAGGAAAATTTGTACTTATTAAAAAAATAATTCCATATTAAATTAGAAAATTAGCTTATTGTGTATCTAGATACGTTTTTAATTATTTATTCGATATTATTGGATTCGAATGTGGATAATTGAACATATTTAAAACTATTTCCTATCTTATATTATGTTACCTAGGTTTTACTTTGGTATGGCCACTGATATTATACTAAAACAGTACGTTCTTTTAATTTTAAATACCTGATAAAAAAAATACCTGAAAAACTTTTCAAAACATCCTAGTTATTTGTAGGGAAGTTGAATTATCATTTGATTGTTTACATAATGGCTAATACCTACATATATTTAAGATAGCAACACTGGCTAATAACAGTCAATTAATTACACGCGTTGATACTGTCAAGCGCTTTCTAAGTGAAAGAAAGAAGCTATTGCTGATAGACGGTCCTTGAATTTTATTAATTCAACGTCTTGTTGTCGGCGACCGCCGCCGGCCGGCGAACTTGCGATGATTCATTCGTGCTGCCAGATGTATATCTTCACTTTCCCTATATTTTAATAAAAAAATTCTTACTCTTAACACTGTTTTTTTCTGACATCCAAAGTTTTCCTTAGTTTGTATAGTGTCACAAGACAAGATTATAAGATGAAAAAAATGGTTGCCTGTAAAGTCGGTTTTACGGGCGAAGATTTTACGTGACAACGTCTTTTTCTCGATCATAGTTGAGTGGGAGAGAGACGCAAGGCATTCGGCGGGCCTCTCTCTCGTTCGGTGACTCATCGTAACGTTACCGAGCGTTACACTTTTTCATAAGTGACTCCCAGCCGCAACCTAATTTAAGACGTTGTCACGTCAAAAATTGTAACAACCATTGCGACGACATTATGTTTGTTTTAATTTATCTTGCTAAAAAATAAGATGTTATATATTTTGACAGCAAGTAGAAGTATTGTGCATCATCTGTCATATTTTTTATTTAACAGATTTTGAAATTTAAATTAGTTACGTCATAATAAAAAAAAATATTTATTTTATAATTATTGGGCGATAATAAAAGCAGATTCCCAATTATTGAGTACCTAATTATTATCAAAAACATTACAAATCACGAATCCCTTATCACATAGGTATCTATAATAGTCATAATTCAATGAGAAACGTTCACAATACCCCGTACACCGGTACATTTTTTGCAGCTTGCACATTGGCACCCCATCGACGTCATTCGTTCGTTCCCATTCACCAAGTCGTTCCCGCTTCACTCGCACATCAGCCGGTCAGTGAGACGGTAGGCTGTTGCGTGATAAAAGTTCAAACTTAGTTACAAATTTAAATAAAGAATTAATATGAGGGAAATAGTGCACCTGCAAGCCGGACAGTGCGGAAACCAGATTGGCGCCAAAGTAAGTGACAGTTATATTTTTTTTAATTGTTAGTTGACAGTATTTTCTAAATTAAAAAAATAAATAAAAATAGAATTGATAGTACCTACATGAAGTATTGTGTTGCATATTACAATAAAAAGTCAGAAGGCGGTTATTGACTTATCCATACCATAGCTTTGTTCTCGTATTTCAAATAAAAAAATATGACTTCCGCCACGTTTCTAGTTTATGCACGAGTGATGAAATATGATTATTTTTGTTCTCTATAAAATGATGACAGTACGAATTACAATAAATGTATTATGTGACAATTGAATAGTGCGTTGTAGTTAGGTATATTACATTACATTATTAATACCTATTCGCTATGAAAACAAATTCGCTACGAATTGAAGCGTAGACTTTCTGTGAAAGATGAATGAAGATCTATAAGAAACTTGTAAAAAATAAGAATTACAGCTATAAGTAGGTATTTATTGTTACTACTGGTTACTACTGAAATCTGTAAAAATGTGTCTTAATATTTTTTCATGAATAAACTTGAAACTTTTGTTGTACTATGAGGTTTAAAAAATACGATTTGATTGCACCTACGTATCTTTTTATCACCATTACTGGTGAACAATTTCATAATGAAATAAAAAATCTCTATCATAATATTAAAAGTTGTTTATGGTTCATAATGGTTATGTTATGACCCCTTGTGAAGGACCTACTTTGACTTTGATTGATGGCAAGGGAACTTACTAGGGCACTTACAGTCTATAAAATATTTTTTGGCTACAAAATAATAAGTTTAATTTTACTCAAACATATAAGAGTCTCCATGACTTTCCTTAGCATTCATTTTCTTCTTCTTTTTGTAGATTTTTCGACATTTTTGACCACAGATAATTCTAATTTGGGTATTTCTTTAGAAATTTGCGGCACGAATTAAGGGGGGGGAGGGGAGGGAAAGGGAGGGGGGAGGTAAGGGGAGACCCCCTATAAAGTGGGGGGGTGCGGAAACCCCCCCTTCTATTTTTTTTTTATTTTTTTTGAGATTATATTTATACTAGCTTACCGCCCGCGGCTTCGCCCGCTTTGACTTAAACCTAATAAATTATATACTAAAACCTTCCTCTTGAATCACTCTATCTATTAAAAAAAACCGCATCAAAATCCGTTGTGTAGTTTGAAAGATTTAAGCATACAAAGGGACATAGGGATAGAGAAAGTGACTTTGTTTTATACTATGTAGTGATGTAGTTAGAAATATAACGAAGATTATGGGCTTTCTTGACTGCTCCGGCGCTGCAGAACGTGGCGCTTGCCCCCGTGTACCTCGTTGCAGGCAGGAGTCTTCACTCGCCTTCGTAGCTTCGGCTTTTTGGTCGCCTTTGGCGACCAGCCTCAGCCACTCCGGCTCGCTTGACTCTGCCTGCTCCTCAGCACACGCGGGCGCCACGCTCCTCCGCGCCTCCGACTTTTTTAATACACTCTAGTGTATGACAGACAAGTACCACGTGGAATCTGGGTGGACAGATTCGTTTCTGTGATTAACAATTTGTGTGCAATATACATACTTACAATAAAAACATTTTTTTTAAATAATTATTTATTCAAATCTTGTATACATGTTTGATACAATTTACAATGGCAATGAATGGATCCATTTTATTTTTTTCCACCCATCATCTCCACATATTCTATAATATTATCACCGAAGTTTGCTGGGTGGTTATAGTTATCTTTTTTAAAAAATCTTTTTACAACATGCCACTGGGACTCAAATGGGTCAGAGGCAACAAATGGGTTGTCTGGGTCTGAGTGATTAACTTTTTTATGAACATACCCATATTGCCCCAAACAATCATATGCTCGCCAATAATCCGTATGAATTGTTGTCCCCTCAGCAACATGCTTTTGAATGAACTATGGTTTTTAATATGTACATTAAGACATTTGTTATCTCTTTCAAACACAATTCTTGTAGTTTTGTCAATGTAACTCAAACAATTTTGAACATAATCTCAAAAATTAAAAAAAAGATTTCTCTGTAATTACACGTTTCCGCACGAAAAGCCGCTAATGTATGTTTCGGGGCATCATTATCGATCGATAAAAATTAAAATCGCGCCGAAATTCGTGCCGCACGTTTCTAAAGTCAACCCCTAATTTGAATAATCCAATATCACTTTTGATGTCAAAATATTCTTTTTTTTCTAAGTAATAGAAAAAATTCCTGTCCTAACCCTGATTCCCGATTCCATTAACATTTCATATCGTGACGAGGAATTGGAATTTATAACAAAATTCGTCTCGTCGGGACATTTTAGTACAGAGAGAATATTAAATGGCGTTGGGTCGGCAGATGTAGGTACTAGGTGCCTATTTTAAAAATTTATTTTTCCCTTATTGGAACCGCAGGTTCATCGACTTCATTTCTAGTTTGTTTATTTTTATACTCCATGTAAAGTGCTTAATTTATTTACATTACCTTTACTAGATAGAGGAGACGAATGCAGACGGCGAGATATACCTATTTCTTAAAATCATTGCAACGTCAAAAAATATGAAAAAAAGATGACTTGCAACACGCTGAAAAATATAAGAACGTCTTTCTATGTAAATTATGACAAAAACTAGAGTATTTTCACAAAAATGAAATGAAAGTTAGATATTTTTTTCCTTACTTTTTATTAATCTAAGTGTTACAGGCGTGATTGTACGCTTTTTAGTTTTTATCAGAGCACAGAGGCACGGCACACTTTCTCGTTGCACGGTTACAATTTTTCGGTTCAATCTAACATCTGATAATTATTGGACAGTTAGTCTAGCGAAAGTTGATGAGCTGTTATTATATCCATTTATAGGGTTTCGTATTTAAATTGGCAGGGTAAAGAATCCGTAGCAATTTTGGAACATACCTATGGCTTGTTTTACATAATATACGTCGATTTTACAGGACCTATGTTATATGATATTTTTAGGCAATCGTTTCAACCAGGAGAAGTGAACATAACTAAACTTTTTTTTTCTGAATTTGTTGAGTTAAAGAAAAATGAGACATAGCCAACAGGAACTATAATGATCATTTCATTTAAAACAAAGCCAAATACTTGATTACGATTAGAATAATAATTCTCTAATTTTTGATCAAAATCAACATCAACTTACTTGGTAAACCAAGTAAGTTGATTTTGATACTAAAGTTCTAACTTCTGATCCAAATTTTTCCAGCAAAGGCATCCTTATTGATCTAAATTGTTAAATATATATTATCCTGATTTCTGAATAAATTTTAATTAGCATCCTCTTTATTTTATCATTCGCATTATGTCCTTTTTTATTACCTGTTATAAAAATATTGAATTTCTTGATAATAAAACTTTTTGACATCTGTCACAAACAGGTGTATGAAGAAATAACAAATAATCAATGTATTTTTATGCTGTAGCTATTTATAACACAGGCTGCGTCTTGCTTTTATCTGATATTTCTTTTTTGGTCAATAGCACCTTTTTGCGTGAAACACTTTTTATTTAGGTACTTTCTTTTCATTGAATTTCATAAAATAATTTAAGTAAAATACGATTGCTATTCCATGGATAATCTTCCCAATCGGTCATTCTTAACCAGGTGAATTAAAATTCTTTCTCACACGTAATGAGAGAAACCGCTACTTACCCGTAATTATTGCCCCACGGTTCAACTGTTAACTGTCAAGCTATTATTATAGAAGTGACCGTTAACGGCTGCCGATTCAAATTTCAGAATTCGAATTTCGAATGTCATAATGGAATACTTTTTTATCGTTAGCGATAGTGGCCAGTTCGAAGTTCAAAGATGGTTAATTTCGGTTAAATGTGGTTCTATTTTTAAATTCAAATTCAAATAAATTCAAATTCAAATATATTTATTTGCTCGTATATGGTTCATAAGGGTGTTACACAATTTTTTTTTTATCGCATATACTGCCATTTTAAATGGCGTGCAAAAATTTACAAATTAATACAGTCAAATTATAAAATACATTAATAGACAATTACAAAATTACCCACAAAATACATTAATAAACAATTACAACAATTACAACAATTACAACAATTACACATAAAATTACAATTAAATTAAATTAAGATTCATATATTAATGTCACGATCATTTAAATATTCCTTAACACTATAATAATTTTTAGCTTGTAGCAGTCTATACAGTTTATTTTTGAAAAAATTCAGTTTCAATTCTTTAACGTTTATTGGTAAGTGGTTATAAATAGTTATAGCCATGCAATACGCATTATTTCTATATAGTGCAAGGCGGATCTTAGGTGAGCGCAATCTTTCTTTGTGTCGTGTAGTATTTGTTTTATCGTATTTTTCAAAGAAGATCATATTTTTTTTAACAAATAAACATATTTCCAAAATGTAAATACAAGGTAATGGCAAGATTTTTAATTTTAAACTGTTGAATAAGCCATAGATTGCAAAAAATGCAGAATCCTGATAGGTAGGTAAGTTTTTATGTTGCTTGATCCATCCCAAAGAGCAAAAGAATTGTTAAAAAATATGTTAGTAATAACAAAGTACAGACCATTTCAAACAACAACTAATTCAATAAGTACTTATAGTAGTTAAAACATTATAAATGTGTTAATAGTTTTGCACTTCTGCAACCCAAAACAGGGTTGGAAAGTTTGTTACAGTAACATAACATGAAACATGCAGAAAAATATTGAACAAATTGCTCTTTGTAAATTTTGATAAAAGTATGTCGCTGTTCCCTTATCATAAACATAAACAAAGTTTATGAGTTATCGTCTTTCGACGTAAAATATGTTTTATACTATGACTAACAAAATATTATGTGCAATTTTTAACATCATATTTTTCGCAAAAAAACCATTACTAGTCATTTTTGACCATAGATAAGACCATCATGAATCAGTTTTTAAAGATACACAAAATCGAATTTTTCAAAAATATTTTAAATACTAGGTACCTTTACTTACATAGTACCAAATACTATAATCAAAATTCAAAAGTCATATAATATCAGTAAAGACGTTGATAAAACTAAAATCAAAACAAAAATATTGGATATCAATTATTACATCTATTTACCATATAAATGTCTTTATTTCATACAAACCAAGCGAAGCGTGCACAAAAAGTGTTCCCGTCTCGATTGCTAACTGCGACCTTCACGACAGATGTTTTGTTCAAATTCTTGCAAAAAACATCAAAGATACTAACATTATTGACTGGTATCTGTTACTTGTTGCAACTAGGATATCTGGTTTGTGTTAGCTATTGATAGTTAATAAAAAATATATTTTAGTGAATTTTTTGGTAATTTTTCAGAAAGGATTATTCATAGATAAAGAGATAGATTTTATTCTGAAATTCATACAGTTTATTCGAAATAACAGTTGTTTATAGTACGACAGTCGACAATGCATGCGGGTAATGTATGACATTTTATCAATATTAAAAAATAAATCATTAGTCTTAATTTTCCTTCCTACAATGTAATTTCTCGTATATAATTTTCACTACCAATTAAATAAAAATTGACGCGATGCATTGTCAAAACGAATTAAGTCAGCCATTGTCTTTGATCATCAAAAATTAAAAAAGTAACGTTCGAACAATAGTTTATGATTCACGCGTGGAAGTGGGCATGCATGCGTGCGTCGAATACGTCATTAAGGGCCCAATGGCGTCTGGCCAGCCATATTTGATTGTCTGTGACAAATATCCGGCCTTGGAATAATACCGCCAAATCGGGATGACAGCTTATTATGGAATTTTAACGTTTTAATTTGCGCCCAATTAGGATATCTAGATTACCCTCGTGTTAGCGCTTATATGGATGGAGTGTAGAGCATTGTGTGCACCCTTTTTGCGTTTAATCTAGCTACGATCAGAACAATGAGGTTGGAACCCTCTCCCTAATTTTTAATTGTTCGTGAACAGCGTATTTAAGTCCTATTCAGGCATAGATATGAGGTAATTGTTAAGTGGTAAGAGCAAATCCATTGTTGTACAGCATTTAATAAATTCTAATTTCAGCACCTAGTTTTATTTTTGATGTCAATCAAGGGGTGGGCGACTACACAATGGACGTATACATTTTTTTATTACTTATGTCTTGTGAGGCGATGTCAAAGATTTTATTTCTTTAAGAAACATTTGTCTGCCTCTCGGTGGTGGTAAACAAAAATAAATTGAGAAAGGATACAATATTTTATGTGTACTTTGAGCGGTTTATTTATGGATTACGGACAGGAGCGCTTATTCAAAAGTGATGGTTGACACTTGACACTTTGGAATGTAAATATTTTCTTATAATTGTACGATGTACTTGTAACACTAATGTGTTTACATTTATTAAAGATGTACGCGTATTTCTCTTGTGCATATTTGCATTTTATGGCATTTTATTAAAGGTTAATAGGGATTGGCTGTAGTTATAGGTATGTCAAGTGGTGTACTGTACTACTGTTAAAATTGTTAATACTTACATACATATACATATTTAGAATTTAATTTACAACAGATCCTGCTCTTTCTACTTCTACAGTCCTACTGACATTATATTATAAATAGGGATCAGAACGGCTGAACAGATCTTGGTAAAATATTCAATAATCTAAAGATTATAGACATCGATGCAGTTCAACCAAACTTTTCTGATTTCTTTAATATTTTGAATTCTTATTTCAAAATAAAACCATAGACAAGCTGTCAATTACACTATCCAGTGTCTAGACAAAGAAAGGTTTTGTATTAGGCAAACCTTCTTGGAAATCTATTTATCCACGATAGCGGACTGAATCACGATTCACGACGAAACAAACTTAGTCATATTATCACGATTGTTCCCGGGAAATTTTATTAGTTAGCCAAGTAAGAGATTAGATTACAATGATTTCTAGAAATTGTTCAAGAGTAATGGGATTAGATATTATTATGTTTGTGTACATTGTGCGAAATGAAACATACGATGACGACACCGGGAACAGATGCAGTCTTTTATATAATTATTTACAGGTTTAATTTAAAGGTTCCGATGATTTGTTTGCTACGGAAGGAAGATTTAAAATTAAAACAATATTATGTTCAACTAATGGTTAATGCAAATTAATAAACTAATAAATCCAAAAATAATTAACTATAGTACAAAATACCCATATAAAAGGTACCAAACTTTTCCTCCATTTGAATGTATAAATGTCATGTACCTAAATATTATTTTTGATTTTCCTTTCCCGTCTCTTATATCCTCTTTTTGTGTCCAATAATATAGTAACAACAATTTTATCTCATTGTACATTCTAATTTTCCTCATCGTTTCTAACTTCTATTTCAGTAAAATAAACAAAAACACCGTAACTCTCACCCGAACAGTTAAATCTCATTTAAAATCCATTTCTAGATCTAGATGTTCCCGTTTAAATGTATACTTAATTAAAAGCCAACTACGATAATAAACCTATTTGGTTGTAATAAATCTGGCCGTTAATAAAACATCTATACTCTGTAGTCTATGCTGCAGGTCGATGACCGAAAGCGCGATAATGGCGCTGGCTAATCTGTCTGCGATTTTGTTTTTTTTTCGTTACCTCAATTTCGATTGCATTTTTCCGGTTGCGGTTTTATATAAAACTATGTAAATGCAATTCTAGGACTGAAATTTGAAAACATGGTTTTATATCTCGTACTAACACTTTTTTAATAATAGGCAATATATACCTACGCCTTAGCATTTTCAATATTGTATGCCTAAAGACTTCCCGAAAAAAGTAAGAACTAACTAGGTATATTTTTTTTATTCATTCATTCATTCATTATTTGGTTGAGAAGTTTCTTATCATCACCAACGATTATTTCAGATTTATCTTCACATTTTTATCGATGTTATTACAACTCGAATAATTGTTTTATAAATATTTAAAAACATTAATCGATTCTCACTGTTTTAATTGAGTCATTTCTTGATATTATATTGTTTTATAACATTTATTGTACAATATCATAATAAGGATATTATGTTTCGTTTAACTGTATTGATATTATGCTATTATAATATCAATATAATTTTGTATATTTATGGCGATAGAAAACGAATTTTATGTATATCGATTATCAACCAAATAATGATAGACTACAGGCCCATGTTGAAAAAATTATGGGTCATTTGACCCAG
>CAJQZM010010962.1:0-18762 GCA_907164665.1 Colias nastes | reverse complement strand
GATTCTGTTTGGTTTTAAATAAAAATTGAAGTTAGGTAATATTGTTATTTGTTACATCGGTAAGATTTTTGTTCGATATTCATAGTCCGTAGTACCCTACCTATAGAGAAAGCTGAAAAGTAAATTAATTGGTCCCAGCAATTCATTAACCATCTTACTTATGGGTAATTTAGTATAAAAAAATAAATATGTTAATTCTTACTTACCTATAAGATATTTCCATCAATAAAAAAACATGCACACAAACACACATTTTAAACAGAAATTCCATATGTTTGCGTTTCCAAGAACTAACAGGGTTGTATTATTTCCACACCATCTCGTTCTAATGACTAGGAAAGCATGACGCGTTAGAAACTAGGAAGTAAACGTTATGTCAACAAGACAGCATGCGGCTAACGATAATGTCACGTGTTTGTGATTAATCGTGGGTTGTTAAAAAACAACTGTCTTTTGCAATGCTTTATGTTTGTATATAAATATATTGTGTGGGTTTCTTTTGTTTTTAATTTAAAACTATAAATAAAGCTCATAATTACCTCATTCCCTTTTTTGCGACTACGTACCTTTTCGTTATTTTCCTTCTGTATAATTATTGTTGTCGTCGCTAAGGGCTACTTGCATAAAAAGTAAAATATAAGCTGTGCAAATTAAAATTGATTAATGACTACTGCTTCTTTTTTCTCTGAGGGTACTTACAACTATAGTATATATAATGTAGCTTCATCTGAAATAAATTGTTCAATTAAGCGAAGCAAGTGTTAAAGAAATAAAAAAAATGTCATTCCTTTAAATCGTTGTATCACTTACAACAAGCTTACAACTCACTTTAATCGTAGTAGGTATTTAATGAGTACTAGCGCTTTAACTTTGTACTTCAAGAGTTCAAGACCTCGTTCATTTGGGCCTAGAACACCAAAAGTTACCACAGTTTTTTTTCACTTCATAATCTAAATTATCATAATCACCAAGCATCAGTCTTTTCACACCACATTTTTGTCAAGGATTAAATCTTGGATATCAAGCAGGATTTTTTTTATTGCAACCCCGACAATTATTATGGAGCAGGCGATCCGCTTGATGGTAGGTGATAGTTGCCGCCTATGACAATTCACAGCATTAGGGAACACTGCGAACGTATTGCGGTTTTGAGTAGGCTTTTAAGGTAGGCTTTTTGCTTGAAGGTTCCCATGCCATACTGGTTGGGGAACACGGAAGGTGGTAGGTTGTTCCACCAAACTATGGTTCGAGGTCCTCAATTGACACTATCAAATTGCATTACAAATTAATCCCTATTGTTTCTGTAGAGATAGAGTAGGCTTAACGAAATATATCTATTTATGAAATTATAACTCTAGACTGACTATCCAAACATATTTTAGATCAAATATTAGTATTTGAATGCTAGTGTTTCTGCGGAGAGCAGGGAAGCCGAGAGCCCATATATTTTTCCTTACCCTTCCCAATCGTTTCCTCTTTTTCCGTTGTCAATCCTTTATTATGCCATATCTATTTCAGTCGGCAATTCTTTTTCGTAGGGAGTCTGCAAATGTTCACGGGCGGTGATGAATGATAATCATTTACTATCAGGAGTGTTACAGCTGTATTACCCAGATAAGTTCGTGTATTAAACTTTCTCAGACATATTTAGCATAAACAGGGAAATTTAATACGAAATGTAAAAGCATTCCATCTATATAAAAAAGCTAGATACGTTACCCGCTCTCTATTTTGGCAAGAAAAAACTCAGCTAAGTGCCCGACTAGTATAATAGAGTCATTGCATTCCATATTTAATTGTATGTTGCTCATCTTCATCGATATTATTTAAAGCCCTTTTTGGTGTTGATGGTCCTATAACACTATGATGTGGCTATACTTCGTTCCATTTTAATTAAACTTCTACTGCTAGGGAACATTGTAGATACGTAAACTTGATCTGCTGTTGCAAGCAGATAAATATATAAAAAGTAACGCTCATCTTTCAAATAAAACATAATCCTCCTAATCGGATTAAATCACACTGAGTGCGACGAGCTATGTAAAAAAACAACTGAATTATAAACTTCGGACGAAGCCATAGCAAATTACCAGAAAATCAGAAACCAAAGAAGATTACTCAACTCTGAAAAACACCTCAAATCCTAACCGACTGCGTATTATCAAAACTTTAGCAATCACGTACACAAACATTGGTTAAAACGTCCCTAACATCTGTCGATTTCTCAGGTCCCCTACAAAGGAAGCGCAAAGGGTTAGACAAAGACAACATATTGAGGAACCCACAGGAGTGAAAGAGACAACCGGACCGGAACATTAACGGGTCGCTTGATGGATCCTGGGCTAAATGAATGGTAAGGGCCAAAGTACGTAACATTGAATGGTCTGATTGCGAACGGGACAGGAAGACACGTTTGCTTGAAGTGAAATTAGATGTGATAATGCTAAAAATAGAAATGGAACGAATTGTACATCCATAAGAACATTTAGTAATGTTTAAGAAACGAATGGTTCTAGAAATTAGAGTAAGGATTTTTAAGATCTTAAAATACAGTACAATAATCAAATTAACTACTTAATAATTAATTACCCAAATAAATTACTTGTTAATACCTACATCACACCTTCAAAAGCAAATATGGTTACTGTTATTCCAAGCTGTTATCGAAACTAAAAAAGAAATTCTTGCCTGAATTACATAAACTAAAATATAGTTATGAGAAACATTGCCTGTATCAAAGATCTATTGCAGTAGCAAATAAACATTAAAATATTAGCAGTTGATGATCCTTCTCTAAACTTATTATTCATCAGTACCTAAATCTAAGCTATTTGTCTCACTGATTTTGAGGTTTCCTGAATTCATCGGTACATTTCTTGAATTTGACCCGTACTCTATAGATTCACATTCAATTTTAATTGCAATCTGTTCTAAATTATAAAACCTCAATCGTAAATAGTAATTAATTTAACGACAAAAAGTTAAGCAACGGTATCGTTCACGTGATATGAGTTTCTATAAAATATCTCCTTTTTGTTGCGAAATCGAACGAAGCACCCTGAAAAAGAAAAGAAATTGGTCAGTTATTCATAAAATAGGGTTCAGAAGAAGTTTGAAGGTTTTGAAGATAATCTAATATTGGATTATAAATATCCAATGGACACAATTCCGGCAGCTATTGGCGCAAGATAACTTGAAGTGTGGCTAATAAATGGGTGACGATAATTAACATCAGGTGATAGGGAACCTGTACATGCAATCTTTGAATTAGGTGACGTACTTTTCAGGATATTTTAAGTTTTAACTATTATTAAGAGTCAAAGAAGACAAATAATTGGTATAAGTACATGCATTTAAAATAGTTTATGGGATTTTGGATAAATAAAAAGTATCGATTTTAAAACTATGTATTAGATTGAATTCAAAAATTTTTTCACCAACAGGGAACTTAATTATTTCTTTTATCTTTTACAAAATTTTATTTATATTTTCATTCCGGCTCTATACAGGTTGAATCGGGCGAGAGATAACATAGATATTTAAACTGAAAACCAGGTATTGTAGGTTGTTTATATTCTTAATACCTTATCATAGCCATAGCCAATTCTCTTACAATATCTGTTTGTCTTTGTAAATCGAGAATTTGTCAATTCTACTCAATTCTCTATAACTTTTTTGATATAATTTTGTTTATTCGCATATTTTCTGAAGTTAAATAATCCCAGTGTAGAACACCATCTTGTTGTCTTGGAGTTATGAGATATTTTGAAGTTTCTTTCATCCATATAATTTTGAACGAAATCACGAGGCTCTTGTTGAGGAATATAATGTTGAATGATCACATTTCCTTAACCATTCTTCCTTACTTTCTATCTCTCTTTCTATTCGTTCTTCGATCTTGATTTGAACATTTACTGAGTTACCTACCTTAATTTTTAATGCTCGAAATCCATGTACCCTTAATCAAATTTAACACTATATTTTTCTAAAATTTAGAAATCCTTACTGCTCTTCCGAAACTTACAAAATAATTTGGACAACATTACAATCATGCACTCACAATTAGAAAATAAGTAACAAATATGAAATACAAAGTAAATAAAGGTTAACGTGGACGATAAATTACCACCTCCCACTGAGTATACCCACCGCCCACCCACGATCCCCTCTCGACAATTTTACGGGATTCCAAGAATTCAATCAATAATATGACTAAGCACTGTAGGTATATTATTTGTGTAATAAATAATGCACTCATATCACTTCATAACCTATAAATATACAGCGAGTTATGACATAAATATCATCACAATTTTTGCTCCTGTTCTCAGCGGTGTGCTTCTGTTATTGCCATACCATACCCTCTTTAAAGAAGTTTTAAATTTAAAATTGACATAACAATAAAGACATTAACAAAACCAAACAACCGTCAAAAGATAAACAACAAAGATAACCTGAAAATCGAACAAATAAAAATATCGAGTCGATAAGAGTGACATTCCTACATCCCGCCGACAGCATCGTGCGACAGCTGGCGACGTGCGACGGAAGATCTCTTCCCGAGCTATGTCGCCCTGGTACTTGTCACCAGATACGATTGAGCATTTGTCGCCTGGATTAATTAACTTTTTTTTAATGTGACCATGTTCTACTTTTTTTCCCACGATCTTAATGACAACTTTTTGTTCAGAAGGAAAAAAAGTGAGATTTCTCAACATAAGTCATTTTTCTTCTACAGACACAGGACGTGACAAAAACCGTTTGTAATGGTGGTTCCTTTTTATGTCATTTTTTCCCTTTTTAATAACATTGGAACAAATTGCGAACAATGGCATGACTGGTGAAAAAATTAAAACCACTTCACCTGGATTAGAAATAGATAATTTATGGCATAGCAAAACACGTGGTATTTGCCTTATTACATTTTTGTGCAAATGAGCAATAAGAAAATAATTATATACCACATAAATACATAAATGGCTTTCCTATAAATACATATTATATTTAAGTAAATGTCAAACACGCGGTGAAATAAGTGATTCAGGCACATCACTCTAATTAAGATAATAATACAAAATTGATATGTAATTTTTAAGACAAAACATGGCCCTAACTCCTAAGGAATGTTTACTATTGTCAACCATCGTTTTAATAATTTACTACTACTAAAGGGTTATTTTTATATCTTTAAAATTTTACATGTAGGTATGTCATTTAGAAATTTGGTATTTATTGCGTTCATAAATAATAAAGATAAATACTCAACTGTTATCCCTAAGAAGTAAAGTCGAAAGGACAACTTTTCCCCGATGCCCGTACTTTTGTTAGTTTTCGAGTTTTACTGAAACAAGCGAAGTTGTTTCTTGTTCGCAACTCGAACTTTCGACGTGAATGCGTCTGCGAAGTTTCGCTGTTCAATATTTATGGCACTTCATATAACTTTGCTCGTTATAATTATTGTGACATAAATCCGTGCATCGAGACATTTTAAATTAATTTGTAATCTTAAACTTCCCGTAAAACTAACTAAATTATATTTAACAAAATCTATGTGTTCTCAATAGTACCTAAGTAAAATGGCACGAATGTTTTCTAAAGATATTGTTTCATTTTTGTCATAAAATAATGTGTTAGGTAGTTAAGCTAATCCAAATAAATGACCAAAAATAGCCAAAGATGTAAATTGATAGATAAGTATTTCACACCACCAACATTGCTAAAATCTATTTTATCTCAACGGTCAAGTCACTTCTTAAAAAGATTGCTGTTTGAAATTCACAGCGATTTGTTTTCCAATTTTATGATCTATATTTTATAACAAAATTTACAACTAGTAGTAAAAACGTAACAAGACGTTTGAAACAAGACATGACAAATGTTTCCCGGCCATCTAAAGAAATATGTTCAACTCAAGTAAAACGTACTCAAAGACCACAAACTGTGACCAGATGAAGACGGTAATAATTGACGTCGGCTGCCGAGCCATTTAGTTCACTCAAGCACTTCTGTAATCCCGATATCATAATCATACAAGTATCAACTTTATCGTCTAGAAGTTATGGTAAAAAATGGCATGATGGTTGCGGCTTGCGTCATTACGCGAAGGTAATTTGATGCCGTATGGTTATAAGAGCGGACAACATATGATTTATGTCACGTGTGGTGGTGTGTGTGTCATGTGACTGTGTTCGCTCAATAAAACGGCGCATGCGTGCTAGCGCCATCTGTTGAGGCTCAGAGCCACGTGGGCCGTGCGGCTGGGCGCACGCGCGCAAACATCGATCCTTGGGTTAATATTCATGCACATGACCCTTTGCGTCGGTTACCAATGTTGATGGTATGACGTTATCTTCGCGCTATTTACTGAATATATACTTGCGGTAAATGATAACATGCGGTTTACCTTATGCCTACATTGTTGTTTGACAAAACAACGTGAATTTTTAATTTACCTTATAAGTACATAAGGATATCTATAATATTGATTATTAATTAGTTGTTATTAAAATATAATAAGTAGAATTTTGAATTTTGAATAACAGATAAGTTACATAAATAACTAATAAGTACCTAAAGAAACAGTTATAGATCTAAAAATCTATCTAATATCTTAGTAGTATAACAAACCAAAATCCTTCGCTGCGTCCACAGATCATAGAAACTAAAGGGCTGCGTCTGTCTGTCTCACGATTCGACATAAACTCAAAAACTGCTGCACCCATCATTTCCGATTTTATTCTGTTTTCACCAATGGATAGCGTAGGCAAAGCCGCGGACGGAATGCTAGTCATCTGACATCTCATAAATAAATGAAATATGTTCCACTGAAATGGCATACAGTCAATATACTTATTTACTGCAATATATTAATACTATATGCAAAAGTTCTACAAAAACACCATAGCATAACTTTATTATATTACCAAGAACATTCTTTACAACTACATAAAAACAATACTGTACACATACACATAACCACACATACAAGAACTATATCTATGCATAATTACAGACCAGCCCTTAATAAATGTATAATCGGTGTAAAACATGAAAGAAAAACTAGTCTATTATTACGTAACGTAAAGAATTAATTAACCATTGAACTCAGTTATGGAGAAACGAGAAAAAACTGGTGAGTTTTATTATAATAAAGAAAAATAATATTAATCAACAGAGAATTCATTGGAATAGAATTTCCTGTTTACGAACAACTTCAACAGTTTTAAAAACAAAAAAAATTTAAACAGCAATGATATTATGCATAAGTAAAAAGGTGTAGATATCTCATTATTGTTCCATAAATTGTACGTCAAAATGTAGCTAATTAGCCACATTTTACTTCTGTTGTCTCTATTCTTCGCGCAAAATATTTGAATCATGCCATCTCACTTTGACGTCTTAATTGTGTGTGCCTACGCGTGCTTTTTTTGACGATCGAATGTACTATTGGTAAACTTCACCTTTTTACATATAATATCATAGAAACGGCCCCCGGGGAAGGACCGTGGGTTATTTCGAATTCCTACCGACTAACCACACTGTGTTCCATCGAGCCGCTTTAATGACGGGGCAGCGGGTGTTGTACGGAATTCGTCTGCGATACTCTCAGTGTGGCAAAAAACGCAGATCCAGTATCTAGAGTTGGATGTCACTTAGGCAACGACACTATAGATCGATTCGCCTATAACCCTCATAGGAGCCTCGTATACCAGCATTGGGAACGTATATGGGCTGATGATCATGAGGATGATAAATAGGCTGATGGTCGAATGACTAATCAAAATTAAACGAAAGCGTCCGTCTCGTTTGTTAAGTGACATTCTAACCTTGCTGAGGTGGTCTGTCAGGCGTCAGCTGAACTTATGGGGTGACGTGAGTGGAACACGCCTACACCACACCTGACGATGGACTTATTCCCTTATGGGCTATTTTTACGCAATTAGCAAAAGTAGAAGAATTTTTAAGTCTTCTCTCTTCTGCATTTGTTAACCTACACTGCCCATTAAAATTCCCTCGATCTCTCATTTTAGATATTGATCTGATTTCTTACCATCACGTACCTACGCAAAACATTACGCTCTACAAGAAATTAGCGATTTGTGGACTATTCTTACTTCTTAGTAATCATGTACCTAATAGATTCTTCATCAGCACAATTTTACCAAAAGACAAAGTTTAGAAATGAGACATTTTTTTAAAGGATTTTAACATTATATTATTTAACCCGACGAGACGCGGACTTCGGACTTATTAAGTTATTCTTACGACAGGATTGAATAGGTACATAATATCAAGTTTTTGTATAAATTGGTTGAAATACGACAATGATTGATGTGGACGGATAAATCAAACGCCGCCGCGTGCCTTTTAGATGCAACAATACAATATAAGTACCTAAGTATGGTGTGATTTATTTATGTTCTTCGTATCTGTGAAGGTGCCTACAGAACCGTCTTGAATGTCATAAGTCATAACTAGTCAATCTTTTAAGAATTTATAAGGCAGATATTATCACTAATGCTCCCATTTAACAGAATGGTACCTACCTAATTATCTAGCTATTTAGACGGATACCGGCATTAGCTAGGTACTATTAAGTATTTTGTGCCGGCATGCAGTCAGTGTTCATATATTTTATCAAATTCGATAGCTTAGTTACCTAAATCATTTCATGCACCGTACGGCAGCGCTGTAGGTGCAACATTTACTTAATTTAAAGGAATATCTCAATTCTCTATTAAAAAATAAACATCACCACATGCAACAGTTTTTTCCAAGATAATACGGCACACTTACCTACCTTTACCTACTAGGTTTTTATTACCAACTAGCTGTGCCCCGCGGTTTTATCCGCATTGCTTCGCTCCTGTTGGTCTTAGCGTGATTCCTTCCTCGATAAAGGGGCTATCTAACACCGAAATAAATTTTCAAATCGGACCAATAGTTCCTGAGATTAGAGTGTTCAAACAAACAAACAAACTCTTCAGCTTTATAATATTAGTTTTCCAATTAAAACTCCACTTATCTACCTACATAGTTGTAAATTGTACCTTATATCATCGCTGCTTTTTGTGGTTTGTGGCTATGTTCTCGCACATTCGCTCTCGTTGTGTTACTTCATAAACAACCTCTTCAATTATGATGTTATTCTTATGCAACTCATGTCCTTAATTGTAATTAACAATGATATAAAGAATCATAATTACGTAGGTATCATCAAATTAAAAATGAAAAAATACAATCCTATCTGCCTGAACAACAATGTCCCGCGCAATTAACCATAGACATTGGTAGCTGTCAGAAACGGATCATAGATTATTTACCTAATATTGCCACTAAAGAAAAAGATGAAGATGTTTATTTATTAGTATTTTATTTAAAACAGTAAAATCACGACACATTATAGAAATTGTTATAATTGATGGGATGGGAATAGGAAATAGGAATTAAGTATGGATAAAAATATATTTGTACATATGTATATCCGCTGTAAATTGTGATGTTGCAACATCACCTCAAAACTAACCTAAATCTTGCTTCTGCTAGTTCGTCAAAAGCACGTGAAAAGTATATTTTCTTGTCTTTGGTATTTTTTTTTAATAGATCCTGATCCTCTATTTTTAGGTAGATAGATAGAATATAAATACATAAGTATAATCCTTTTCAAACTTTATCCAGATCCAACGCGGTAAAGAGCAAAAAAAAATAATTCATGATCCAATGCTTGAAGTTTGTAACAAATATTTACAACTCAAAATTACCATTTCAAAAATAAAACTAATTTAAAAAAATACCAGCATTTAAAAATATTTTAAAACTTCCCTCCAATTCGCCCCATAAATAGGCGGCGGTGACGTCACAGGACCAGGGCAGCATAACCGCTCGCGTATGAACGGGACGAGCGAGGCCACGCCCACAGCCCCGCCCCTAACCCTTTACGTGACTTAGCATGCGTGGAACTGCAATTTCAATTTTAAATTAGTTTAAAAATTATAGTTTTTTAGTTCTGGCATTTGAGACCACTTTTGACTAATAATGTAACGGAGTAAGAAGAGCGTTGAAGCGTCTAATGAAGGAACTTTTAAGCTATTTATTACGGCTTTAAATTTGCGTTTTTTAAGTTTTTAGGTATCTATGGTCATTCCGTGCGAGACTGTGAAACTAAAATTATTTTATTTTATGCCAATTTGGCTAGCCTTACATCACATAAGCTCAATACAGTTAGACCGTACCTACAAGTTAACAAAATTACATGAAATGATGAAAAAGTAGAATGACTAGCATGGCACTTTGCATTCGCATAGAATGCAGAGTTTAGGGATGCTTAGGGTGCTTTTCCACCAGAGATGTGCAGCTATGCTGCGAAAATATAATAGCTGCCGTGAAACTATGTGTCCGTTTCCGCACTGATGCTAAGCTATACCTATAGAGCGCTGCGAGTAAGATGAAGATGTGTCGCCTCAACTTTTTTTTAGCTAGGTACTTAGCTTAGTGAGGAAGATGCGTAGCTCGAGCTATGCGATGTATCTAACTATAGCACGCATATGTATGCTGCTATTTAGCAGGCAATCATAGCACGCATCCTTCCATAAAATAATCGTAAGTATCTTATGTCAATCCGTTTCTGCCAGTGCCTAGCTATATGCATCAATGCGTAAAAAGTATTGGTGGATATCGAACGCATCCACAGCAACGTAGCATAGCTCTCTGGTGGAAAAGCACCCTTAGTATCGTTTATGGCTTACTATGTTTCGTCACCTAGGTGATTGCGCATAAATGTCTTCATAAAAAAGTGAGGATTTTTATTGTTATAGGTACCTTCTTACTAACAAAAACTTTCTTGCACACATTTATATACGTACTTAGCTATCTAATAAAAGTTTCATACTCCAATATTTAAGTCTTCTTTTTGTAAAATGGTAATAACTTGTCCTAAGAACGCTTATTCTTTAGTTCACGCAGCGCCATCTAGCGACATGCGTGCGTAAACTTCTCTATAGCAAGTAGCAACGCCCAGCAACTAGAACGCTACCAACGTGCGTTTTAATCTTTTTTTTATCATCATGTTGGAACGTATGACGCCATCTATTGAGAACGAATGGAAATAATATTCTTGTTATTGAAGCAAAGTGTGAACGCAGTTTCTATATTACAATATTTAGAGCGATATTATTTTCATTAATGTGATTAGTTTTCTCTTATCATTATCATCATCATCATCATCACAAAGCCAACTTTTTTAACCACCTGTAAAATCCGAAAATTCATCATTCATACCTACTGCTTTTCATCAATTTAGTTAAAATTCGGATTACAAACTAATCATCATCATTATACATTAATCTCATTCCCTCCACCCTTCCCTTCTGTTTCCCATCTATATTATCCCCTCTAGGATCGCAATTCCAAAATTAGTAGCGACCTTTTGTCTTTATATGGTCCCTCATTCAAAGTTTTCAAATGAAGACCATTTTTTCCGACACCTGTATTTTAATCGTTTCTACATACATACCTAAGTATAATAAAATTAAATATTTAGTAACATTATTACATCTATCTATCAGTAGATAGGTACGATACATTAGCTCTGGTTCGTCTGATGGTAAGCGCTACCACACCCATGAACATTTGCAAAGGAGTCCTTTGCAGACCTAACGCCTCTAGGTATAAATGGATTACAAACAGTAAAAAGTATTGGTTAAGGAAAGGATTGATGAGAGGAATGAAGGAAAGGACTTGGAAGGGTAAGGCAAAGGAAAAATGACGACGATAGACAACATAACGCTTGTCGTAGGTACTTTACTTAGGTATTCGAAACTTCTATAGTGCAGAAGATATTATTGATAATGTCCAATGGTATAGGTACCTTACTGTCGTAATAAGCTTAAAATGGTAAATGGAACTCAAGAAAATACATAGCAAGAGCAAGCAAATGCATACTTTTACCTATTTACCATTTTTAAAAAAAATGAAACAAGAAAATGGTTATTTTTCATAATCATGTTTAAAATCTGAAAAGTAGTAACAAAGATAGTACCTACCTACGGCACTAAATTAAATAAGTAAGTAACTATACAACTTATAAAAGTATTCTCAAAACCTGCATATTTTACTCGTCTATTTGTATAATAAACGTAACGGTTAGGTAATTAAAAATCAAATATACATTCCTTTTCCTTAGTTAAAACAAGACGCAAGTATTCAAAATCCATCCACTTATCTAAATCTAACTTAAGGTAGAAAAGTGGGCGTGGTATGTGAGCGTTCCCGTGTAGGGGCGTGAACCAAATTAGCCGTAACTGTTTGCCTGTGTTGTGCCTTAACCGCTAGACTGATTTGGGTGAATTTTGATATATAGGTAGGTAGATAAAATCTGGGAAAATTATATAGGTTATGAGTTAATAATTTTTATTGACAAAATATTTAGGTATATCTAAAAATTTAATGGATATGAAATAGGGGTGAGGTACATAATAATTGTAATTAAGAAGAAATTCGAAGTTATTTAATTTTGCAACAAATAAGTAAAAAAAATACTTTTTGGTTATTGACTACAAATGATTAAGCATTAAGTAATCACTACTAGCCGTAATATTTCTTATTAAAAGGTTCTGAACTAGAAAGGTCTTCAAGGTTCTTCTTTAATATTCATCTATATTTATCTTTATTTATATATCTACCTGTATATCTATTTTAATTATTATTATTTATTTATTTATCTTGTTTTTTTTGTTCCTTGCCTTTTTCCTTCTACCTACCATCGTAATTTCAGTAAGCTTGTTACCTTTTGTCCAGGTTGCCTGGAAGAGATCACTTCTAAGTGATAAGGCCGCCTAATAAACTATACTGTTTTTTGTTTTGTATATTAGCAATAAGTTTTCTATGTATAGTTTTATTGAAGAGTAAATAAATAAATAAATAAAGGTAAAGTATGTTAATGCGAATGTACCTACCTAATTAAATTACAGAAAACTAGGAATGTTAAAAGAATGAAGAAGAGGAAGGAATGCAAGGAGAAGTTTAGAAAATCAAGCTTAGACTAGGTAAAACACAAAGGGAAAAGAGGTACCTACCTATGAGAATAAATTTTAAGGCTTAAAAACATTCTAAATTCTAGTACCTAACATATCAAACACCTCTCAAAAAGTTAACAACCTATAAAGCCTATAAAGTTAACAACTCCTTATACGAAATAACACTAAACAGTTCATTTGTTTAAAAAACAAATACCTAATTAAAAAGTTCGAAACAAAATCCGAATGTTCTTCGATTCGCAAAGGCGTGAAGGGCCAGCGAAGGGCGGGGCGGGGCGGCGCGGGGCGGGGCTTCGCCCAGGGGAGGAGCAATGCGCAGACGCGCTCCTCGATACTTATGAGCTACGGGTTTGTACGGGATAATAATGTTATGTTTTTAATGATGAAATTGTTGATGAAATTAATTAAATTTGATTAAATTAATTAATTAATTTATGTTTGGTTTATGGGGTTGAGTTAGTTTATGTTTATTGTACGTAAGGATTGTACCTTTATGGTTTTAAGAAGTAAAATGGGTTTTAACTTCAATACCTATACTTAATCCTTCCTATCCTACTAAATAACATTACCTATAAATGCGAAAGTTTGTGAGGATGGATGAGTATGTGTGTTTGTTGCTCTTTCACGCAAATACTACCTACTGAACCGATTACAATGAAACTTAGCACACATAGGTATAGATGGTAACTTGGATTAAAACATAGGATAGGTTTTATCCCGAAAACGCGGGCGAAGACGCGGGCAGAAAGCTAGTAAGTAGGTAATTGTAATAAGTTGAAGTTGGAGAAATAATAAAATTGTAGATGTTTTGTTTTGAATTTGAATTGGAAAAGGAAATTTTCCCTGAGTAACTTATGTATTTTACGCCACTAGAAGAAGTATGCCTGTCACAGGGAATTGAGGATATCAGAGATTTCACGAAATTCCTAGTGACACCACAAAATCACGTAGGTACATATAGGTAAGACTAAGATGTGGAATAGGTAGTCTTGTTCATTACGTATTTTTGCTAAAAATGTTCAGTGATATATTCTCGTTTTACTAAACTAAATCTAGTGACTAGTGACAAGTAGCTAACCGTATAGGTATAGGTAAGGTACACGTAGGACATGCGTAGGACCATAGAAATCTAAATAACAAGACACATAGAAGTGCTATAATGTCATAATTAGTATGAAAACCACTGTCGCCAAAACCCACACATTTAAACCGATAACTAGACAGTTCACACAAGTAAACTATGCCTTTTATTGGACAGCTTCATTTTAATGAAAACTAACTTAAATAATTAATTTCGCATTTTAATATGTAGGTACCCTAACTCACGACTGTACGGTTTATTTTAGTATAACATCCCTAGGGTACGTGAGATGTTTTGTTTCCTTTTGCTTAGAAACTTCAAATACGAAAAAATTCGGCTATTAGACAACAGAGGGCGTTAATTTTTGATAGATATAACTTTGAACCTCAACGCATAGAAATAAGGTTGAAATTTCATTAACGTTCATTCAACGCTTTAGTGATGTAAGTCATCATCAGCCTTGTTATCGATAGTTAACAATTATGAAATATATAGTTGTTGATTTTAATAGGTACAGTGATAGGCTCATCTCGTGAGCCCACGGCAGACTGTAGATATATAAGAAATAAAAATATGTTATGTACTTAAATATTTATTAATCTATATATACAAATAATAAAACAGTGTCTGTACATTGTATAATATATTTAAAAAAATGGAGGGGGTTTAGAAACTTACAGTATAAATTTGAAAATCTCGAACACCTGATACAGAACCGCGCCAGACCACCAAAACTATAAGAGTTATAACAATTGTGCCATAACAAAAATCGATCCACATGATAGCATTTCCCGCTGAAAGTATCTATAAATTTAAAGATCTGAAATGTACTGCGAGCCCTTTTACACTATAACATAGGAAAGACAACAGAGACTCAGAAACTTTCGCATTTATAATATTAGTAGTATGTCCCGAATACACATACAACAAAAAATTCAAAATCAATAAGAAAGTTAGAGTAAGAGAGAGAGTGTTGCTGGAGTACGGCGTGAAGAGATAGAACAAGAGCACAACGAAAGTAGTTTATAAAGAGATTTAAAAGTTTTTAACCGACTTAGACTAAAAAGGAGGAGGTTATCAATTCGGCCGGTATGTTTTTTTTATGTATGTAGGTACACCGATTAAATTAACAAATTTTTTTAAGCTATTGCATAGCTTCTATCGCGAGCCTTGAGCGCGGGGACCGAATCCAGAAATTCCGTAACGAAAAAACCTCACGCTCCCCACTCCAACGGGCACGGTGTGACGGAGGTGTGGCTTGAAGGCATAGCATGCAATAGCTTTACCGCGGCAGTCCCCGAGTGCCACACGTCTTTTTTTTCCAGTCGCGGATATCCATTTGTCCTTAATGTCAGGACATTGTGGAAATCTACAAAAAATATTAGTTGATATAAAATAGTTTTGTCAACCTAAACGAAGAATGTCCTTTACATTATGGCATTATTGTATATTTTTTAATTAATGTGATTCTGTATCTACAGTAAAATTGTCCGAAAATGATTGTATCGATGTACCTACTTAGTTAAAAAAGTTATATATCAGTTATAAAAATAAAATAAAATTCAAATTAAAATATAATCCAATTATTCCATCAGTCGTCATAAGACATATATTGAAATAAATAAAAACCTAGTTAACTACTAATTATAAATTATATTTTAACATCGTATTACGCAAAAAAATTTTAACACATGACATCACTAGCTTGCGACTATTTACTCTTTATCGTTTACAATGCAGTACATTGCTTCTTGTAATTGTCATTTGATAACATCTGGCAGTTATAACAACCGAACTGTCAGATGTTGACAATAGTAAAAGGCAATGTATAGCTAAACGTGATGAGAGGAACGGTTGACTGTGTCATTCGTATTACTTGTAAATATTGTTTAATTTTAAGGAAAAACGGCAATATTTATAAACAAAAATACTTGCCGGTGAAATGTTATTCCTTTATTAGTATAATTACAATTTATGGAAGAATTTCCGCACTGGGAAATGCTGCAACACACCATGTTTACTCACGCACGTGTCAGGAACAAGTGAACAAGCGACGAACAGACTTGTGGCATGGTAACCACCTGAGCGGCGACAATGTCACGCGCGCTTACGACTTCTAGTGCCTTGTTATTTAGATTTCTATGCGTAGGACTTAATAGAAGGTATTCGTGACAAGGTATTTGAAATGCTTTTTGATTTCACTTGTCAGAACAACTTGTCACTCACTAACTTGACAATTTCGCAGTCAGGTATCGCTAAACTAAATCTAGTGAAATGTAGAATTATTATGAAGTCTAATTGGTCCCTCGTAAGTCGTATGGTTGCTTGATTGGTTGGTTGGGTTAGCTTAGGTTTTTAAAAACGTGTAGGTATACACAGGAAGACTCGCCACCTGAAAACATTTTAGATTGGTACTGTTATACTAGCATGTTACTTAGTTTTTCAAAAACCTAGATCTAAACAACCAACCAAACGACGACGTGAGTGACCAATTTTACTTACCTTACTTACATTTCATTTAGGTACTCTTTATTTCACTGGATATAGTTATAACAGTTTGTCATATTAGGTACTTTTACTAAACATTTTTAGTAAAACACGTAGGAAGGTAAGTACCTACCTAATAAACAAGACTGACATCTTCCGTGTTTGCGTGAAATCTCTGATATCCGTATTTCCTTATGAAATACCTACCCATCGTTTCGCCCAATTTGTATCTGCTGGCGATGAAATTATTTATTAAGATTATCTTTATAATATTTTAAACATTACCTACCTATAGGTAGGTACTAGGTACCTATCTACAAACTATCATCACACCTTTTAAGTTTTCTCATTATTTTATTCGCCAAGTTCTAGTTTTCAGTGAGATTAAGATTAATCATTGTTTGTTCAGCCGTTGCGGTAAAAGTGGAAAATATTTACCTATATTTCAATAGGTAGGTACGATATATAAAGATGCCTAGGTAGTTACATAACATATTGCTTTACACTTGCGCATTAAGTTTATGGCCTGTTTATAGGTACGGACTTAGTTATTAAGTGCTTAGTGCTTGCCAAGTTGTCACTAATACTGTCATAATGTGTAAAATTTGATTTAGGTGCTTAGTATTAGAGTATTAGTGTTGGAGAATAGTACCTACATATGCGAATAGAAATCGACCTTACTAAGCGACAAGCGATACCTGACAGCGAAGTTGTCAAGTTACTTAGTGACAAGTTGTCCTGACAAGTGAAATAAAAAAGCATTTCAATTACCTAATCGCAAATACAATTAAGTCCTACGTGTAAACGGTTACTTCTCACTTGTCAATATTGGTGCATAGTTGTATGACAAGCACTATGCACTTAGTTACTAAGCGAGTGTAAACCGCTTGGAAAAAATATTTAAAATAGGTAATGTTCCCGCCGTTCTCTTATCTCTAGTGTGTCGCTTCTTGCTACTTCTGTATTAGATGTATTAGCTTTAATGAACCAGAATAATTGATAAGCTATAGAATTACTTGCTTTTGGTCGCGAATCGCGATTTATTCCGCGGGTGAAATTCAGCGGCATATAGCAACATAATTATGGACAATTAACAATTAATAATATAAAATTCCTTTATGGTTTTTATAAAAGCTTGTCCATCTAATACCTACACCTACTATACATACCTACTTAATTTTATAAAGCTGAAGAGTTTGTTTGTTTGAACGCGCTAATCTCAGGAACTACTGGTCCGATTGGAAAAATTCTTTTAGTGTTAGCTATAGCCCATTTATCGAGGAAGGCTATCGGTATATCATTACGCTAAGACCAACAGGACCGCGAAGTGCAGCTAGTTACTATAAAATCGTTCATTAAATACCAGCCGAATTGATAACCTCCTACTTTTTTTTGAAGTCGGTTAAAAAAGGAAAACATAGGTACCTATCGGAAGTTTGTATGAATTGTATGCCTACTTAGTTATGTCTGGTATTTTTTTACGCCGTGTTAATTCGATTTGACCGACATTATTGCTAATTAAAATTATACCTAGTAGACTACAAGCCGGTATAGGAAAAAATATGGGTCATTTGAACCACCAGGTGACCTATCTAGAACGATAGAAGAGCATAAAATAATAAGATTCAGCACGGCATTCTTAACCACCGATAGATCCATTAAAAATAATAAGAAAACGCTCAGTGCCGTACAAAAATGGTGGTCCACAAAGTCGAAATTTTTATTTAATTTCCGAGAGTTACCCCGGTAAATTTGGTCATTTGACCATGTACGGCATCAGTGTCATACTATTTCAATACTGCTTTTAATCCATTATTCCGCAACGCCGTACAAAAATCATGGGGATAAGGGGAAAAAATCGAGAGTTGCAATCCCCTCTCTTTCCCCACTCCAGGGGGTCATTTGACACAACACGAAATAAATTTATTTTTAAAGTATTTTATGTATAGATAATATTTTTTCATATGCCGTACATTTTCGTTGGTTCAAAGGGGAAAAAACTGAAAAAGAAAAAATCCATATAACGAAATGTAAGGTGAATTTTGCTGTATATTTTGATAATAAAATATAAATATACATTAATATTAAGAAGCTCGAGGTGGTTAATTATCATCTTGGAAAGTCGGAGTCAGGTGGAATGGACTCCGTTAAATTGATGAA
>CAJQZM010010961.1:0-10730 GCA_907164665.1 Colias nastes | reverse complement strand
CCACCTGGGGACGCGCCCGATGGGAGACCAGAAACTCCACACGGGAAGAAAATATGACCTAGAATGACGTCAGTCATGTTTTTTGTCTCTTTCTGTGGAGTGACCACGCTGGTTTGTAAATTCAGGATTTTTCAAAATAGAAAAAACTAAAAATCATGGTCTATAAATAATAACGACATATATTTTTAACAGTATTTATATTATAATATTACTGGTCATACTTTATAGGTACATACAATTTTAATTGGTATAGAATGATAGTTTTAAATAACTTTTGGCTACAAAGCTTGGATATGAACCGATATATAGCATTAACATCCTTTGTAAATAGAGGAAAGTTGTGTTTTGCATCAGATGCTGTTTACCAAATTGTAAGCTACTCAGATCTTCTTTTTAAACGCGTTGCTTCGACGGGTCAATTTCAAGCCAAAATCATCAAAGAAAAACTGTTTATAGCAGCCTTGCACAAATTTCAGCTAACTTTACAAAGTTTATTTTTCAAAAGGTATTTTTTTCTGGGTCGTAATCCTCAGTAATTTTACCCTTGATGGGCACATATATTTCTTTTTATTTTACTTTTTGGAAAGCTGAAATACGTAAAACAAAAAAAATATGAGGTAAGTTAAAAAAGTATAAATTTCAATGTAAAAACGAACAATCTTATAACTACATGTGAGTGCAATACCGATGTCGTGTGTTGTTTCATTACTAGTAACAATCTTTAAAATGGTGTTGTAAATTTTCATCATAATATTGTTATTACAATATTATATTCTCTTCGCTATCCATAAAAACTCGTCATCATGGTTACCTTACTTGTTAAATTTGTTTATTGAAAACTTGTTGAATAATGATAAAGTATTAGGAAAATAACAAATTTAACATGACTGCTTACTAAAATGATGCTAAATTATTAGACAATTTTTGCCATTGAAATGATTCTAAACAGGTAAATGCAGGAGTATTGAGGAATATTGCAAATAATGTAAATATACACTTGCCTGTGAAATTCTATGCCAGAATTTGGTGTCCAAACACTTCTGCAATTTTGCACAATACAATGCATTCTTTATATTCGGAAAATATTCATTAAATAAGCAACAATATTAACTTAAATATTCGAAGCGACGCAATTTTTTTGACACACATGCCATATTGACAAAGTGAGAGTTGCTACAATTTTATTATGGTGACTACCCATAATCAGGGAGTATCGCTTTTTAATAATTGGTTCAGATACTTATTTTATTTAGCATAAATAATAATTGTCTCATCCAACAATGCTTCTGAATGACGTTGTTGGCAATTTATCAACAAACTCATATACAAAAACTAACCTTTTGCACAGAATATTACAGCATACATAGTAGCCTTGGGAAAACTTCGTATTAACAGTGGCAATACCAAGTTAGGTGTGAAAGTGATAAAAAACATGAACTGGGCAATATTTTCTTGTTACACGTCAATGTTCATACCGAAATCTCCAGTGTATTAGATATAAGCTTCTTGGGTGACACATATCTAATACTATAATTACTATCACATGTCAATACAAATAAACAAAATTGAACCGTCGCGGTCGGTTTATAAGGCTAAACTTTACAAACAGACAGACATTAAATTCTAAATTGAATCTAATATGGAAATATTATATTTAGAAAAATGCAATTGTCTGATTAATTTTCTAGTCTTCTACTTAACATAAGTTTAAAGTTTTCAGGCAAGTACTTATTTTTGTTTGTGTAACGACGCGCGCTGTTGATTTGATTAATTCTTAGAGCATTAAACCAACGATTAATTTAATATTCATTTCGTTCATTTAAATTGCAGAAAGACTTAGTAAATATAAATAGAGAGGATACATAAAAAAATCATAATTACCTCAATTTTTTACCATATTTCTGAACTCTTCCTAAACAGCTAGACCTTTTCGATTGAATTTTTACAGATATGTTTAACGGATGCGCGATATATTAAATGATGACATCAACATAATATTAAACAACAAGAACCTTCCACTTGCACCAACAAATTACTCCCCACACGTTTAATTAAACGTGAAACTACGCAAAGAGTTTTTGTATAAAATTCCAATAATCAGATTAAAAGTTCCGGCATTTCGGAATAAAACGGTTTAAATCCTTTTTTAACGAACAAAAACTTTTCGGATAGTGCCCATGACGGGGAAGCGTAGTTGTTACGCGGCTAATTATTTTTTTATCGGTCATCACACTCATTTTATGGCAAGCGTGGTTTGGAAAATGTGACGTTTCATTTAATTTTCATTGAACCGAAAGTTGACAAAGTGCTTTATTAGTAGTATTAACGGGTTTAAAGCACGGTTTGTTTAGTAACGTTACGTTTGTTGTATTGTTAATAATGGAGATTAATTTCAACAATAGAACTGTCCTTGATTTCATACGACGTAAATTGAACATATAATAAATAATCATTCTCTAACAAATGAGAAAAAATGAATTAAACAGCTTTAAAACGTGTCATTTTTCTATTTCATAGATACTTTTTCATTACTTTTTATAGAATATTTCTGAATGCGGATTAATATGTAGAATAAAAGAGTTTATCAATATTGCCACTATTGAGGTCATTTAAAAGATAAAAATATGTTAAAATCAAGAGCATTCCGCTCTATATGTTATAAAAGAAGGTTCTAGAAGTAAAATTGTTCTTATTTTAAATTATGTTCCAAGTGCAGTCCACACCGGGCTGCTAATTGAAACCGCCGTGAGCACCTTTCTGCTCAAGTGACTTAAGCGGCACGAACCAGAAGCGTAAAGCGGAATATATCATAATCTATTTCTTTACTACACGACACACGTGTTCTGTGGTTATGCACTCAAGTCCATTCAGTGATCATAAAGAATGACCACGTCGAGCTGACATCTTCAAATAATATTCCGATTACATTATTTATTCCAAACAAAGTAAGATAAAATCTATACTTATAATAAATCTGTAGAGAGGCCAATTATGTACATGAAATATATTTAAAAAAAAACTATGAAGGGGTGATAAGGGATCGCTACTGATGCCAAAAATGCAATCAGTAAAATTTTTGTCTGTCTGTCTGTCTGTCTGTCTGTCTGTCTGTCTGTATATTCGTTATAGAAATAAAAACTACACGACGGATTTTAACGAAATTTAGCACAATTATTCTTCATACTCCTGGGCAGGTTATAGTATACTTTTTATTACGCTACGATCAATATGAGCAGAGCAGTGAAGGGAAATATTGGGAAAACGGGAGAAGTTACTCCATTTTTTAAGCTTCCGTCGCGTGTGCAGCCTTAATGGTTAAAGCTACATAGAAATCATGTACGACACAAATGTTCTTAAATTTATTACCTATTCAATAAAAAAAGAATCATGTAAATCGGTGTATAAACACCAAAGTTATACATGAAATACGCTATAAGTCATCGCGCGTGAATACAGAATCATGCCATAAGGATTATTTTTGTGTATCAGTTGCCGCGTTCGACGCGCTTCGCGGTAATAATATACTAATATTATAAAGAGGAAAGGTTTGTAATTATGTATGTATGTATGTATGGTTTTCACGCATAAACTACTGGACCGATTTCAAAAATTCTTTCACAATAAGAAAGCTTCACTGAGCAACATAGGCTAGGTTTTATCCAGGAAATCCCACGGGAACGGGAACTATGCGGGTTTTTCTTTTCTTTCGTGGAAAGCTAGTCTCTAATATTTGACTAGGTATATCATTCTAACGTGCGTTCTAACTATACCTACCGCGATGAAATAAAGCTGCAATATAATGAGCCAACTTCTGAAATTATATTTAAATCTCAAATCAAATATCTTTCCTAATTATATACGGTTTTTAAAAAGAAATCTTCGCATTTTATGTAGTTTCAGACATTCCTTACAGACCAATATTAATGTACCTATAAATATATAACCCGGAAAACTTCATCAAAACAGAGAGAAAACAACTGCATTCCTTATTCTGACGATTATCATCATACTATACTAAGTAATATCTAGTATAATACAGTTGATTACATCTAATCAAGTGATGGATTTAAAAGCAATCAATGATGAGATTTCACCTATAAAAGAAATGATAAAATCGCTTCAGCTCATAACTTATACAAAGTCGTTTTATTGCTAATTCCCGAAACCCAATAAGCGTTCGATTTAACACATTCGTTCCCTTGATCGCAATAGAAATAAATCGTGTTTATTTGTTTTGTGTGTCTTTTCGCAGTTTCCTGTACGATGCTTAGAAGTTAGGATTTCGAATGACATAAAATTCCTTCTTGATTAGTTTGTATTTTTATAAGAAACGTAATATAAGTTAATATATCAAGCTCTAATGCTTTAAATGGTATTGTTTCCGCCTGTATGTGCAAGTCTGATCTCTGAAATGACTTAGCCGAATTTAATAGTGCTTTTGAAATCAAAAGCCCTAAATGCCCTAAATGATTTAAAAAGTTTTGCTGAAGTTTTGTTGGCACAAAATATTGAAATCCCTACTTATCCTACTAATTAATAGGTATTATAAATGCGAAATTTTGTGAGGATGTGTGTGTGTGTGTGTGTGTTTGTTACTCTTTCACGCAAATACTACCTACTGAACCGATTACAATGAAATTTAGCACACATATAGAGGGTAACTTGGATTAACACATAGGATAGGTTTCATCCCGGAAATCCCACGGGAACGGGAACTATGCGGGTTTTTCTTTCAAAACGCGGGCGAAGCCGCGGGCGGAAAGCTAGTATTATTATTATAAATGCGAAAGTAACTCTGTCCGTCTGTCTGTCTGTTACGCTTTCCCGCTTAAACCTCTCAACCGATTTTGATGGAATTTTGCACAGACAATCTTTTATTGCAAAGTATGTACCACAGGCGAAGCCGGGGTGGACCGCTAGTACTTATATAAGTAGTTTATATCAGGAATTCTAAAATCCATGATCCTATTGAAATTTAGTATTTTATCCGTTTATATAATATACAAAGTGTAGTCTAGTTCTAGCTGAAACACTCACATGCCTATGACGTCACATTATATTGGCGTTACGTTGAATTCTAAGCTGTTATTCCCCAGAACATTGTGGTGTCCCCTACTACTGATTATTTTGTGACATAATTAAAAAAGACGTGTGGCACTCGGGGACTGCCGCGGTAAAGCTATTGCATAGCAGGCCTTCAAGCCACACCTCCGTGCCCATCGGAGTGGGGAGCGTGAGGTTTTTTCGTTACGGAATTTCTGGATTCGGTCCCCGCGCTCAAGGCCCGCGATAGAAGCTATGCAATAGCTTAAAAAAAACATTTAGTGATAACAAATACCTCAAAAAAACATTAAAGATTGTTTTATTATTCGATTAAAAAAATATCGATCAGTAAAAATTTATCTAGCTAATCTAATAGTACTATATTTCATCAAAATCCATTCAGCATTTTTGACGAGATTGAGGATCAAAACCACCACAGGCTTTATTTACCATTTACCAGATTATAAATTCATATTTTTATTAAGTAATCAGATGATTATTCATAACTACAACATTTACAATACCAATCAAATATGAAAACATAGTACTTCATAGTATTCGTATTTAAGGGGAGGCTCCCTCAATTTTATGTGAATTTGCATTAATATTCTGAAACAGTCACACATACAATCAAAATGGAACTTTAGTATATGATTTATTGGGTCTTTTTCTTTCCATGTACAAGACAGTTACGTAATTGTAACATTTTCGCTCGATTCATTTTTTATTAAAAAATTATGCCTTTTTTAAGGATTATTACATTTTTTTAAGATTTACTTGGACTTTATGTCTAAAATAAACGTTAACAGTAAGAAAATATAGTTCACTATCCAATCCCAAGATATTTTTTCTCTAGATCAATTATTACTTTAGTTATAAACAAAAAAAGATTTAGTTTCGAGCTCGAACGCGATCAAAGAGCGCACGCGATATTCAACTTTATTACGGCCGTGTTAGCGTCTAGCACCGTAGCGGTGTAACCGGTCTCTCAGTGCCAGAAATTATGTTAGGAAGCCTCCTCTTAAAGCGTAGAATATATTAAATTTGTTATATCAGAGCCCGTATTGTATTAAAGGTCACTTAATATCACTAGTTTCAATAACATTATAATTGTACTGAACAGAACAAAGGAATTGATATATAATAAATATGTTATTTAACATTTCCAAGTATTCCTAATTATTTTTGTGATACATTTATCGTACATTATTTCTTTTATTTATGTAAGTATATAATTATTGTCACATGTCTAGAGACAAGAATGACTGAATTCCTACTGAAAAGCTCTTTCAATATTAACCAATTTTTTGTGAAATAATGTAGATTCATAAATGGTTTAGATTTGTTATTTGAGTCTCTTAATAAGAAAGTTTTTTGTGACCTACAATGCTTCGTCAAAACACTCTCTATAAGCTATTGCGATTTTATATTTGACCCACATCTTAAATCGGAGCTTTTAAATTCAATATCCAAATACTCCGAATACGAAAAAATTGCAACTTCAATAAAACGCAAACACTTATCACGTGTAAAACCGTTAAAATGTATCAAAAATGTGCATCGAAATTCGTTAACTCACTTTGAATTCGAAGCACTTAAACTATCGAGATAAAAATGGCAAACATTGGTAAGAGGTAAAATGCATCGTCAAGCGACTCGCTAGAGCGGTAATCGATTGCTCAATCGACTGTAGATTCAGGTAAAAATAGATGGTATTAACATTAAAATGTATGCTCTTTGTTTTGAGAATAAATAATAACCTTGATGTTGACGATTTTTTGAAATGTACCCGCAGACTTGATATTGAGAGTTTTAACACGCTTTTATTAGCTTCACATGTTGTTCGTCAACCGACTTCTTAAATCTCGATTTTGGCTCGCTTTAAACGGACAGATTTAATTCAAACTTTGTACACTTATCAAGTATCAGTGGCAGTACAATAATTTCATCAGTTTATATCTTGAAATTGTTAAAACTATCAGGTTCATTAGGTATAATTTCAATTTGGTTGCGTATAGTGGTGCATCTTTAATTTTCTGTGAACACATATCTGACTTTTTAAATTCGTTTCCTCAATTAAAATATCCTTTACTAAAACTATTGTTGTAGTTATACACACATATTTAGGTATCTAACCTAACCGTGACGTTTTTCGAAAACACGCCAGCTACATAGCCAGAATTCCGGTGTAAAAGGGCCTTTGTAGTTGGAAAAAATTGTTTACCTGTACTTTGTGCTTTGTATCGCAATCAACTGCATTGGCATTCGTGTTAGCAATTATATGCACGGTTTGTCTCCTTTTGTATGGATTATGGTTGTTGGTGACGAAGAAATTTCTTGTGTTCAATAATTCATATTCAAAATTGTTATTTGGAACATTATGATATACCTCAGTAGTATTATACGAACACTTTATCAATGACAACAATTCTAAAAGCTTGACGAAGCTTGTGCTGTGATCTATTTCTTATTATTGTGTTATTTTGTAAACACTTCTAGATACAATTTATTTTAAAATGTATATGTTTTTCTTAGTGTTTATTGATTTTAAATGCATTTGAAAAAATCTATAAGGGGTGGTAGTTTAGTAAACAAAGATGTGTAAGTATAAAAAGTGGTAAAATTTTGTTTCTAGATAAAAATATACAGAATATTTGAATATACACTTGATTTCAGAGAAATTTGACACAACAATTTTTACAGAAACATACAATTCGTTTTACTTAGAACTTGATTCGTAGAAATAAATTCATTCTTTTGTACAAATATTCAGTTATAGTAACATGTATACTTCCAAAAATAAACTGAACAGTGGTAGTGAATAACGTTTTCATAAATCTAGTAAGTTTTTTATAATTTTTAAAAAAAAATTCAGTTAACAAGTAAAGTAAGGTGTTTTGGGCAATATCGTTTTTATATTTATGGTGGATTAATTCCGGTTATATAAAATTTATAAAATATATTTGTAATACTTGTAATAAATATAGATATTATCTAATAATCAGTCCATCTACTGAAGCTGATTTTTTTTTTCAAACAGCCCTTAGACACTATATAAAATGCGACTCAGCATAATACACACACAAACAACGCTAAACTCCATACAAACAAATTCACAGACGCGTTTGAAAAATTCAACCCTTCCTAAACCGTGGCCCAACCCTTATACCTTAACATGGCAACTCGCAACTCCCTAATTACTTTTTTAACATATCCGGAACAAATTGCCGGCACTTCAAAGGCTTTCCGAAGTGAACCTCCAACTAGTTGAGAAACTGGAAAAAACTACGAAACTCTTTTATTGAGAAAACTTTAAAGGGAGCCTTTGAAAACGGTCCTAATTATCGACTTAAGTAATTCTGTAGATACGTATAAGTTTGTAGCGTGAGATGTGTTTTGTTTTACTTGCGAATGTGTTTTACGAAAGGACATTTAGAAATTAAATGCCGCAATAGCGTAATTTCTTAGCCTATTTTGGAACCAAATATTCCAGACTGACTCGTTAATAGTTTTTGCCTTCATTACGTAAAAGTATTCTTTCTTCGTAAGACTTCACTTTTTGTTGACATAATTATCAGTTACTAGCGGTCCGTCCCGGCTTCGCCCGTGGTACATATTTCGCAATAAAAGGTAGCCTATGCTCTTTCTCAGGGTCTAAAAAATGTCTGTGCCAAATTTCATCAAAATCGGTTGAGATGTTTAAGCAGGAAAGCGTAACAGACAGAGTTACTTTCGCATTTATAATATTAGTAGGGATTGGATTGAATATTTTCACATTAGCAGTTACGGGAGGAAAAACAACATCAACAACCAATCACACACAATCTTAATAAGTAGTATATAATATGTTACAAATTACCCTATTTAAATTCTAATTATGTTTACAAGAAGCCACTGCAAAACCGCACGCATTTTATTTACCTATAAACGACAAGGAAAACAATATTATTTATTACATATCAAAGGAGTAACCCAATTCCAAATACAAAGCAGCAATCGGAGCTCGGTTTAACCAAAACACGACTAAACATGTTCTATTGACATAAAATTGTTCGAAAATATGTCAACAACAAAAGTCTGGTAAGGGTTTTTGTGAACGAAGCGATTAAACGCAGAATCAAATTAAAAAAAAATACTTGTTTTTGTTAGAATTTATACCAAAACCCGTGATTAATCTATCGACTTATACTGACTGACTGACTGACTGGACAGTCTGTTATACCTAGCACCTGAAAAAAATATAAATTGAGATTATAGGTTTACACTTATTTGTGAGGAAAACAACATTATGAAAGTAACATAATATAAGTATAACGATATCTTGAGACCCGCACGTGAATAGTGTAGTAGACTATGGCTTAGGTCTTCATAGATAGCCCTGATCACTGTAATGCAAACAAAATTATCAGCACAATGTAATGAGATACTGAATCATAATCATAATCTATTTCTTCCTGATATAATATAGTTTATACTCCAATAGGCTTATCTAATTAAATGCAAAAATATTTCAAGCCAATGTATGAATTTTACTCAGGAAATTCAAAACATTAAAATATTAAGTTTTTATAAACGGTTAAGTTTTATCAGCCATATTCTAATATAGATTTTAAAACTGACTGAATTCCTGCCATATGCTGTATAATAGTGAAAGACCAAGAGAAAACACGCTGAAAACGAATGAAGAAAACATCCTCGTAATCGAAAAGTTTCTGATTCATTTCTCAATTCGTTTCAATTTCCCTATGTTATAACTAGCTCCCAACCATTAATTGCAACAAAATTGTATCCTAACGTATTGTGTTATCAATTTATTTAAACAATTATTTTAATAATTATAAATCATCCTCATGTACAAATAGCCTAACATTTTCGTATAGAACCTTACGGATGTTTGCGAGCGGAACTCGATCGAGACGCTCCAACTGCCGCTGACTTCTTGTCAAAATAATCCTGAATTATATCGGGGATGTTGCAATTTCCACGCCGCTCTGTCGATATTTATTCCCGGATTATTGTGCAGAGGTTATTTGTTAGATTAATCGGGTGATCGTTTTCTTATTTAATGAAGAACATTAGTTTGTATGAAATGGGAATGCTCATCAAACATACCTAAACATCGACGATCATTATTTTGTCAGGCCAACACCGCCCATTGTGAAGGGGGCTCTTAAGACTTAATAATACATCAAAAAGTACGAACTATACTTATTTTTCTGTGCCCTAGTTTGTACATGTTTAATTAATGGATGTTTTGCAAAATGATTAATTAATTTTCAAATCCATGGATATCTAAACTTTTCGATAAATCCGGACTATACGTATCTTCGTTAAATAACAAAATAAAACTAGATTTTAATCCAAATAAAACGTTATTGACATTTTTAGCCGTATCTGGGAATGGACCATCTGTTTCGTTGGAAAAATCTGAATTTATTTCAAAAAAATATTTATTCTGTTTCATTTTTAACCAAAGTTTTGGGCTCAAAAATGTAAAAAACTACCACTATGACCTCCGGGAAGTTGGCACCGCACTTTGAAGTTAGAAAAATTTTAAAGGTTGTTCCAGGTTGTTCTAGGTTTGTTCTACATTGTTCCCGAATTGCATACAGCTGAGATTAAAACTTTTCGAGAAAAGTCAAAAAACCCGATTTTTGAGCTGGCACCGCACTTTTTAGATATCGCGA
>CAJQZM010010960.1:0-12673 GCA_907164665.1 Colias nastes | reverse complement strand
CAATCGAAAAACATCAATCAATAGATAGAGACATGATTCAACTGATCGAAACATTAAGCCAGCGATTACGGCTTTTATAAATGGTAGGTAATCGGATAAGCAAGTTATTGTTAACCCTAAAAATACTGGGCTTTTTTTATCCAGTCACTAAATAATAACTTTGTTAATAAAGAAATAAGAATAAAAGATACTCATATCGCGTAGTGTTCACGAAATAGCATAAGAAATTTGTAAATATTTATACAAGTCAAATCGTTTCCACGCAGATTTTCCCATTTACTAGTTAGTACTCAAGACAATATTAAGGACACATGAAATTTTATACAGGAATTTACTATAATTCAAGACATATATAGCCTATTTGCCAGCTAATAAGACTAACCTGCAGCACTGAGCCTCGACACGACGTCCTGCGTCTGGTCGCCGGGGCCAGACGGCGATCCCGCGCCCGCCGCGCTCGCCACGCTCGCCTCCTCCACGCCGGGGAAGAACGGCGACTTGCCTGCAAGAGACGTTCATTTTGAATAAGGGCTGTGCTGCAAATGCTTGTTGGAAAAAGGAATACTGTGTTAACAGCCTTATTGCCTCAAGTATCTACGAGATTGTATACTGTGATTTTTGAATAAATATTTTTTACTTTACTTTACTTTTAAAAATGGCGACTTGCCTGCAAGAGCCGTTCATATATTATACTGATGTACAAGAGAAGGTAATTAAATGTAGAGTCCAATAGAGCGCTTATGGGCAAATATGTGGTGCTAGAGATGTATGTGTGGGCAAATATTGCCTAATTTTAAATTGCCGAATGTAGAGTCTGGTAGAGAAATACCTGTCGGCAAATTTTTCGTCATAGATGTGTTCGTGGGCAACTTTTTCATATCTACGAAAAATATGTGGCAAATTTTGCCTCTCAAATGTATGTGTGTAGGCAACTTTTGCCTGATAGATGTTCGCGTGTAGAGAAAAATTTTGTCGTAATCGGTGTGTGTAGGCAAAGTTATTGCAAGTATAACGCAGCAAGTTGATGGTAGGTAGGCAAATACGTTTATCATCGTAAAACGAATGATACATATAAATTTATAAAGAATAGAAAAAATTCGATCACGAGGCGGGACTCGAACCCGCATCCTTTCGCGCCATTCCGGGGCGGATGCCTGACCAACTCGGCCACTCGTGACCCGCCCGCGAATAATACATAATTATTCTATAACTAAACATGGAAATAGCAGTATCGCATAATCACAATAACCTTTCACAATAATTGTAATAAATAAATATACTATTGCAAATTGCACACAATGTCATTTCATAGACCCTGACCTTGAAACTAGTTATACACGTCGAGGAAGTAAAATTCTTTCACATTTTTTATATTATAGAAATGCAATTAAATATAAAATGTTAGCATTCCGAATTCGACGCGGTATGAAACATACATGATAGCCTATTATAATAGGAATAGCTTGGTAGATCTTTAAAATCAATAGAGTAGTTTTTTGAGCTAGGTACATCTTATCAATCAATATTTTCTTTTTATAATTATTTTAATATAAATAATGTAACAGAACATTGTATAAGTTTAAGGGTATTACAAAAAAGATTAAAAATAACACCGCCCTAAATTCTGAAAGGCATGTCCGGTCAGTAAGTATCCTAACCGGGCGGAAAATATAAAAGCCAAAACGAGGGTGTTATGGCACCTCAATATTATCTTTTTCAGTGTAAATATAACATAAATATAATGAAATTTGCGAATAAAATGTAAAACAAACAGACAATTATTAATACTATTTTAATGCGTTTAGAATCCGTCATAAAGCGTATAGTGCATGTTCAGTGGAAGCAAATAAAAACAGTACTTATTGTCATTTTTAGAATCTTTGTACGAATTTCCACCATTAGTTTAACCTAACTATAACAATACATGCGTCCAGAAAGTTACAATGCTGTCTAAAAGCAGTATCAAACCAATGTGGGAATGTGATAGAGCTAGATGACCTATATAGCACCCATTATTCATCTCTGGATATATAAATGCGAAATTTTGTGAGGATGGATGGATGTTTGTTACTCTTTCACGCAAATACTACAGAACCGCTTACAATTAAATTTGGTATGTTGGTATAGCTGAAGACCTACGCTACTTTTTATCCCGGAAATCCCCCAGGAACGGGAAATATGCGGGTTCAAAGACAAAGTTTTAATAAGTAAAACACGTGTGGAAATCTAGCTATAAATATAGTTGTTATTGCCGGAGATAAAGCTTTTTTTAGATAACAGCTGCATTTCTCTCAATTCAGCCCACTTTTTGACCTCTTTTTGCATCTAAAGTTTGTATTAACTTCTATCACAAGATAAAAACGATTAAAACATAAACCAACGTGTGACAGGAGTCAAAGACACGCATTGGAAGGCTGCCAATCGGCAAATGTCACCAATGCTATGAGCTAGAGTTTAGCTACCGTAGACCATCTTAACAAGGAAAGTATAACAAAACTATACTAATACTAGCGGTCCACCCCGGATTCGCCCGTGGTACATATTCACGTTTTCTCTACATAAGAACCATCCTCGTACTTCAAGGAATATAACAAAAAAAGAATTATCGAAATCGGTCCACCCGTTCTCGCGTGATGCCGTGACCAAATTTTTTCTAATATAATAGAGCCGAGTTTGTTTTTTTGAACGCGCTAATCTCAGGAACTACTGGACCGATTTAAAAAATTATTTCTGTGTTAGATAGCCCATTTATCGAGGAATGCTATAGGCTAATCATCACGCTAAGACACCTACAGGAGCAGACCAATGTGGGTAAAACCGCGGGGCACAGCTACATCATAAACAAAATACCTAGGTTAAATTTGACAATTTCTACTAAATAAAAAAGAAACGAATCGCCCGTATACTTTACTTATGAGCCTATGTTAAGACATGAATAAATTATTTGTTATATCTCTGTATTTTTTAATTTTTATAAAAACGTGCAATGACCCTAGGTCAGTGTCCTTTAAGGGTCAATATCCCTTTTACAAATCTTCATATAAAGTACTTAAAATAAGTTATTGAATAATTTATTAATTCTTTTTGCGATGATATTCACATTTTTTTAATAAATGTAATAATATCATATATATATGTAATCTTTCTTCTTTCTTTCTAAATTTTCATACAAACTATGATCAAAGAAATAATAAGGTTCATGAACTCGTCGTCTAGATGGCTATGCAACTGATTAAACTAATTTTTATACATACTCGATGAAATATTTAAATATTATGTAAAACTAACCGTAGAAATGATTATTTTATTATATTTTTATCATTTTTCATAGCATTATCAGTCACACGTACTTTTTAAATATTTACGCGTTGCTAGGCAACACGATAATTTCATCTCAATAGTTTTCTGTGAAACATATTTCCGTGTGTCTAATTTAAATCAAATATTATTAAAATTGCTTGTTTATTATGATGGAAATAAAAAGTTTATTTGAACTTGCGTAAAGTTAAGTTTTCATCTAAGTATAGGTACCTACTGAAAAATATTTCAAAAATTTACTCACTCTTTCTATACGGGAATCTCGGTCCACGAATAAACGGCGTAATTAAAGGAATCGTGTGCACGGACATAATTTTTTCACTCAAAAAATCGTAAAATCACAGAAAAATGTCACAGACACAAGCACCCCTCGTAGACGAAAATTCGTAATGAAAAAATTGACGCGCGCGTTCCAAACTCGAATGCAATTTTATTTTTGATTTTTTTTTTTATTCTAGTGGCCAGTTTCAAAAAATACCGTTTTTAAAAACGAAATATAAAATAACTAACGCATAACGTGCAGTAACGGTATACCGTTTCCCGAAAACTGAAATTAGGGAACGATGTCTCAACTCGCTAACAAAAATAACTTTCAAAGATTCGTGTGATTTATTTAGTCCAACTTTTTTTTTACGTTGAAGCATAGAACATTGCTGTATTGTGACAGAAATAAACAGCTAATGAGATTTTAAGCGATATTTTATAATACATAATTGTCGTTGGAAAGCCGATATTGATCTATGTGTTTTCTAATAAATACTTTAGTAGTGCAAGTTAATGTTTGTTAAAATATTTTATGGGGGTCCCTACTCTGTTTATTTTCCGATCTTATCTTAATTTTTTAACGCGGTTTCATTCATATTCCTGTTGTGCGACAAGATAATTTTATTTAGGGTTTAAAAAAAGAAAAAATAGTAGTAGTCGTACCACATATACAATAATAAATAAGTAGTAAGTAGTCGAAATAAAAATATGCTATTATATAATCATGAACATATTGACTGAATAACATTGAAAATACAAAGGATTTAATTAAAAAAATAGAGTTAATTCAGTTTCTGTGATCTGTGGTTAATTCTTATATTCTATTTACGTAGTCACTATTCAGTAACCTGTATTTATATGCCACTTTTTACCTTCTATAAATGTTTTAAAAATAAACATGTGTAAGTATAATATTTCAAACTATATACTAAAAATAAAACAACCAAACATTTTTACCTGCCTCTCTGACTATAAAATTACCTTAGACAACAGCTCCTACAACTAAGTCCCTTAAATAAATAAATATAAAATAAACTTTTTATATTATAAAACAAAAAATCAAATATCCAAGAGCTCTTGCCAACTGGCTCTCTGACTACAAATCCTTGACTGCAGGTCGGATAACGTATTGCGCCAATGTCGTTGCGGCATCGTGTCGTAATCGGATGAGCCGCGGTCAAGCGTGTGTTGGTTACTAATTAGTTTTTGTTAAATCAGTGGTTTATCCCGCTCGCTCTTGTGCTATTTATGGGAGAAATATATAAATAGTGAGGAATTATTAAAACAATACATCTTTTACATCCATCATCATCACTGTTGGTTTAATGCTCTAAGAGTGATGGAAGTCATCACTAAATGGTATAAACCAAAGTCACTTTTTCTCTGTCCCTGTCAAAACTACGCAACGGATTTTGATGCGGTTTTTTTTTAATAGATAGAGTGATTCAAGAGGATGGTTTTAGTGTGTAATTTATTAGGTTTTAGAATTCATGATAAACAATATATTATATTTTAAGTAAGTATTGTATTCGTAACAAGTAGCTTATTTCATTCTCCTACGATAAATACGAGTAGTATTTCTGAGCTAAAAACCATCAACCCTGGGCTAGCTATTTTACCGTGAAAACAGAACATACAGAAATATATTTCATTGCTTCACCCGTGGTACATATACAGCCTATAGGAACATAGGAATCAATTATATATCCAAAGGTGAAAGAATTTAAAAAAAATTGCTACAGCAGTTCCTGAGATTAGCGCATACAAACAAACTCTTGAGCTTAATATTACTAGTATTACTTCTTATAATATTATTATTAGTAGAGAAGTGATAATTTCCTTGCATTTCGTTAAACTTTACTAAATATTGCATCTCGCTCTATATTCAATCAAAATACATAAGAGTGAAAGAGACAAAAGAGCAATAGATAAAATCATACATTCAATTGTTTAATTCGTATGACCTTTACATAAAGTGCATTTAAAATGGTAATTATTCATCTAAACGCATTTTAATTAATGATAATAATATGAAGTTGTAGAGTTTGTTTGTTTGAACGCACTAATCTCAGGAACTACTAGTCTAACTAGAAAAAAAATTTCATTATTAGATTGTCCATTTATCGAAGAAGACTTCCAATAGAATAGAAGCGATGTGGATAAAGCAATGGGGCATTGCTAGTTAATAATAAAATAGCCTAGATTCTAGAACATAGTTGATATATATAATTTTACATTACCTACATCTTATATAGATAGGTATATAAAAATGAAACCCGTTTCGCGTTGTCACGGCATCACGTGTGAACAGCTGAACCGATTTCGATAATTCTTTTTTTTATTATATTCCTTGAAGTACGAGGATGGTTCTTATGTAGAGAAAACGTAAATATGTAGGTACCACGTGCGAAGCCGAGGCGGACTGCTAGTAATATATAGAATTTTAAAATCTAAATAAAAATACACTACTATTCGAAATGTTGGTATTATTCAAAGTTCATACAAAATCACGTTTATCCCTACAAAAACACGAACAAAACCGAGTATATAACTAGTATTCACATGTCCTCATATATTACAGGATGCGTTTCATTATACTCGGCCTCAACGCTTCAACACGTTGGTTTAATTTCAAACTATAGGTTCAATGGTTAACTAGAAGGATGTAGGTTTGAACTGTATTTAGTTTTATAGTAGGTAGTTGGAATATAATATGTAATCCTACTAATATTATAAACTAGCTTACCGCCCGCGGCTTCGCCCGCTTGGTCTAATACCTAATAAATTATATACTGAAACCTTCCTCTTAAATCACTCTATCTATTAAAAAAAACCGCATCAAAATCCGTTGCGTAGTTTTAAAGATTTAAGCATACAAAGGGACATAGGGAAATAGGGACAGAGAAAGCGACTTTGTTTTATACTATGTAGTGACTAGCTTACCGCCCGCGGCTTCGCCCGCTTTGTCTAAAACCTAATAAATTATATACTAAAACCTTCCTCTTGAATCACTCTATCTATTAAAAAAAACCGCGTCAAAATCCGTTGCGTAGTTTTAAAGATTTAAGCATACAAAGGGACATAGGGACATATCACATAGGGACAGAGAAAGCGACTTTGTTTTATACTAGGGATGTAACGATACCGATACCGATACCGATATATCGGCCGATATAATCGGCAAGCCGATATATCGGTATCGCCGATTATAAAACAACCGATACCGATATCAAACAATTCAAAAAACCGCGCCCAATGAACGATGCGGGAGGCCGCCCGCGCGTGCGCACTTTGTTTTTTGAAAAAACTCTACCAATAGTAAACTTTTATTAGGAACTGATTGTATGTGTATAACTTAAAGTTTAACTGACTGCAAAATAATAATACTAAAATAAATGGTTTTCTTGTTTTTTGATTTGGCATTGTTATTTAAAAGAATACGATTTACAGTTGAGTCTCTGTTAAATGTTGGTAACTTTTATGCATAATTCACTATTTATTTTTCTACCAAGCCATCGGTATCGGTATCGTATCGGCAAAATCATGTATCGTTACATCCCTATTTTATACTATGTAGTGATGATGCGAAAGTTTGTGAGGATGTGTGTGTGTTTGTTACTCTTTCACGCAAATACTACTGAACCGATTACAATGAAATTTAGCACACATATAGAGTATAATTTGGATTAACACATAGGATAGGTTTTATCCCGGAAATCCCACGGGAACGGGAACTATGCCAGTTTTTCTTTGAAAACGAGGGCGAAGTCGCGCTCAAAGCCAGTTAATAGCTGATATGTTGCAGATAGTAGGTACTTGTTACTAATTTGATTTTTTTTTGTATCTATAATCTGTGAAATTTATTCAGTTTTTAGATTACTAAAGCAAGGGTAGAGCACAAATATTTTATTAAACTACAGTCTACACAAATGCTACCCTACTGGTTAAAACTATTGATTTTTACACTGACCTACTTAACCCGACCCTGTCCGACAATACACGTGACATTCATAATTTATTACATTGTCTATACTAATATAATAAATACAATTAAGAACTAAAAACACGGTTTTGTCTTATACTAATGCAAATATTGTTATGTTTTGTCACCAATCCTATCCTATCCTATTAATATTATAAATGCGAAAGTTTATGAGGATGGATGTATGTTTGTTACTCTTTCTCGCAAATACTACTGAACCGATTACAATGAAATTTAGCACACATATAGAGGATAACTTGAATTACCACATAGAATAGGTTTTATCCCGGAAATCCAACGGGAACGGGAACTATGCGTGTTTTTCTTTGAAAACTCGAGCGAAGCCGCATAATTCATAAATTTTTATTGTATGTAAAAATGTATTAGTTATAAGCGAAAATTATTTGTAATTGTATTCATGATTAAACATATTTTCTATCTTTTTATTTTCTGTCGCTAAAGTTGATCACATGTTTCCTAACGTATGTCTAATAGCTATAGTAGCAAGCTAGTAGCTACACAAGTTTACAGACTTATCTATATAATTATTAATGTAATTTTATTATCACAGATAATAAAATACCAGTACCCATACTGACCGATCCAATACACTGTGTATATTATATACTGTATATTTTTAGTCTGTGGCAGGCTATTTAGACGTCTACACTGCCAATATTACGCGATAAGATTTTTCGAACATATTGCTGCGTTACTTTATTTGCATATATAAAAGTGTTTTTCTACTTTGTTTCTTATTGGAATACAAAATATTTGGATTTAGGTTACTTGCTATGAATAGGTATTCTTAATAATTTACACGTATGGGAAATGTTTTTTTTATTATTTGAACAACTTATCTAAGTGTGAAAATTATATCTAGGTACAATAGAACATAGTTTTGTTTGTTTTTTTTAATTTAAAATACAAGTTGGACTTCAGGATTTCATTTAAATTGCATGAGAATAACAGAGAACAATATATTATGCTATGTGCTATTCCAGACATTAAGAAACTCTGAAAAATATAAATAATCAACATTTATCTTTAAAAAACCAACCCCTTTAAAACCAGTATAAAACTCTAGGTCATAATTTCCAGGGTACCCAGTTCACATCATGACGAAAACTTGACAAGGTCAATGAACCGGCACGTGGGTGCGCATGCGTGTGACAGTAGGTACCTACACAATTTTGGTGCACTATTACCACCTATTGCCCTATACTTATTATGTTACTAATCTCTACACGGCTTCCTAAATGTAGAAATTGTAAAAGGAAATACCATGCCACCATGGGAATGAGATGTTTTAAAAAGTAGCATTGTAATATTGACATAATTTTAAAGAGCAACTATGCAGTTTCTTGTCGGTTCTTCTCCATAGATACTGCTTTCCGAATCGGTGGTAAATGTTAAAAATATGTAATGACGATTCAAAAGTGCTTCGAAGAAGTCTAATTTAATAAATAAATGTTTGATTTTGAGTTTATAGGCAAGCTCTCTATCCTCCTATCTCTAGACTCAAAAATCATACCATAAAACGTTGCGACGTGAAAGAAAGGTAAATGAATACACTATTGCATTATAATATTAGATTAGAAAGTAAATTGTTATGTTTAAATATGGTTTTTATAATATGCGTGAAGGCAGAACGTCTGTCGGCTCAGATAAAACATGTCTAAAAAAATTAAGTACATCATATCCTTCTAATGCTATAAATGCGAATGTTTGTATGTATGTATGTTACTCTATTTCTCGGTAAAATCACTGAATGGGTTTGTATGATACTGAGCAGTGATGTAGCCCGCGGAGGAAACCGCGCGGCACAGCTAGTATATAAAGAATACTACATAAGCGATAGAACTAGTCCAGAGCCACCAGAAACAAGAACCATCTTCAGATACTTAGCAATACAAGAACCACCATATACTTTGCAATACAAGAACCACCACCAAATATTTTTCAATACAAGAACCACCAGATGCAGATAAATAAAGCGGTTATATAATGACACTCGTTATATGCGACCCGATTGCTAAATGACCCAGTTCCGGGAGAAGTAAGCGCATCTGAGCACTAGATATCTAGGCTAGACCGCTTTTAGGGCTTACTCTGCCATTACGTGATGTTTTTTGAATGAGTTAGCAGGTTAATTCATATACTCACTAGATGATAGAAACTTGATAGAAAGAAACATTTATTTGATTCTTTAAGAGAGGACAAAAAATACAATTAAAAAATGACAATACAATTAAAACATTAGTCAAATATATTAAGAAAAATAAAAAATATACTGACAAATAGTGCAGCTAAACGCTAGCCATTTTTTTAAACAGAAAGAACCAATATTAAGAGTTGATTTATATATTTAATTTTGAAAAGTGAGTAACTATGTTAATCTTATACGAACTTACGTTAAAACGCTGCATAAAATTGTATGTAAGTTACAAATTTTATTAAGGACGCTGTCACGTTTCTGCGTTACTCAAATTTAGGTACTTATGTCCTAACGTCGTAACGTGGTTCGCGGCAACATCACGCTCACGTAAACATAGCGCATTCATTCATTGTTTTTGTTTGATTCTTACTATATAAAAAAAAACAACTGGATCATATTTAAAAATGATTTTACCATAAGAAAGCTATAGGTAGGTATATACAGAGTACAATTGACTATAATTTGCGAGACCGGGGCAAGCAGCTATAGTTAGTAACCTAGATTAATATAGAGCACTAAAATTCAGGATAGAGCCGAACGAAGTGTGCTATATCCAGTACTTGTACAGTAAGAGCCGATTTCAATCTTCGGTCAAAACCACAGATAATTATAATAGTATACTAGGTATATTAGATTTATATATCTAATAAAAAACATATATCTCCTGTAAACTGTCAAAATATAGGATAGTAACACATTTTTGAAAAAGTTGTTTTATTCCTTAGATTACAAAATAAAATACAGATGGAGCATGACAACCGCCCGTCGCCCTTGTCAAAGAAAATACGAAATCAAAAGCAAATACGTCGCTGCACCAGTGCTATAGCGATTCTAGTGTCATGCAATACGTCAAAAGGGGTTTGCTATTTTAGTAAAAAAATGCTGTCTTGTGATATTAAAACGCTGTAAAATTTGTTCCCGAAAACAAACAAAAAGATAAAACATCGTTTTACAGGTTCTCTGTAGATTATTTGGCTTATTTAATTTTGTATACAAATAATAATTTTACATATACGAAGGAATACAAAACTTCAACGTATGCTGCCAGTATTTTGAAAATGAATTTGCCATTTTTATGGGTAAAACGGTAAAATGGTTAAAAGATCTTCGAGGTAGTGCTGTTGGATTTTTCGATCGTGAATGTGATTATTTGTATAGTGCAATAAAGGTTCATGATCATTATAAGATAATTTTAATAAGCATAATACTTTTTTTTTGTTACTTTTATATAGCTTAAAAACGTCAGAGTCATTTTCGCCCGCGATTTAATTCATTTGAACTCCGTGATGGATATGACAAAATTATTATTATTCAGGAATTATATTTATTTATTATCCAGTAAAGCAGCTGACAATGTGGATGTCGTAAGGTGTCACTGAAAATCAGTGTTAAGGTATTATGCCTCAGGTATCCTGAGTGGCTTCCTTTTTTAGCGCAAGCAACCATACATAAATTTATGTTTTCTATTACTTATTATTCATAATTTACAATGCTATTGTTGTGTGTTTGTGTGTATTGGAATAAATGGTTTCTTCCTTCTTTCTTTCTAAAAATAAAATGTCCCGTGTTCCAGACTAAAAACTACCGCTATCCGCATTCATATATTTTGAAAATAAAAAATAATATAGGTAATATTGTAATTTTGAAACATTTTTTTATGTAATTTATTTAATTAAAAATTTATCGTTTATGTAACAAAAGAATTTTTACAATATTATAAAAAATTATCATAAACAAATATTTATATTAAAATTAAACCCTGACAGCTAATTTATGTAGCCAACGTCACTAACACCACTACCATAATAATTCAGATGATTGCAATGTCACCTCATAAATCAAAATCGGTTCAGCGGTTTATACTGCAGGGCGTGCCAAAGAAATATTATACATAGATACACTCGAAAAACATAACCCTCTTTCTTCCGTAGTCGGGGAAAAATTTGGGAAAATTTTCAATATCTGGTAACATAACACCCACACAGAAGCACCGTGTACGTACAGTGCAGCGGCGAAATGACAGCACACATAGCTTTATGGAAATGACGATAAATTATTCGGTTTAGTTCGGCAACGCTCCATCTGTCTTTTATTTTGTAATCTAAGTTTTATTCGATAATCGACGAATATAATACCTATTATAATATAATGAGTACTTACCTTATTTGCAATTAGGAAGGGTTGCAGGCCTACGATACAAGCTGTCTTAGTGTAGGCCTGCAGTTCATATCTTAATCAACAGGTTCTATTATAATAAATATCCTTGTATAATTTTTTTTATAGGATTAATTAATTAAGATAATGATTATGTATTTAATTGTATTTATGATGAATAAATAAATGATTTGAAAAAAATTCTCATTAAACTATAATTAATGTTATTTATATATCATAATTCATAACAAATTGATGTTTTGTCATAGTTATATTCAATTTATTAGCATTGTAAATTATCTTAATCGTTATTTCAATTCATTTAAATAAATGGTAGGTAATTAATTAAAAAAAAAATCAAGAATTAAAAATGGGTCCTAAAAATATAATTATAATTAAAAAGCATGTGTTTGTTTTGAAATGACAACTAAAACTGATAACTAACACATTTATAGGCGTTTTCACACCTTCCTGATATGTTCTGCTTAGCTTATCTGTCAGTTATAATGAGCTTTGATCCATTGAAATGTTACATTTTTTAGCCCTAACCTTGCATTTTTTAGAGGACGCAATTTTGTTTTTTTTGATGTGTAGGGGGGGTCAGTGTGAAGCTAAAACCAAGTTTGTGGGGTCGCCACCCTTGTCCCACGGCCGCCATCTTGAAAATAGCGGTTGAAATGGTTTTTACGATATAAGGTCAACTGGGGGAAATGCGTCAATGGGGTAAATGCAGCTTT
>CAJQZM010010959.1:0-23765 GCA_907164665.1 Colias nastes | reverse complement strand
GCCGCGCCCGGGCGGAGCCTGCTAATAGCCAATACGGATATTTTGTTACCGCACTCTATTGGCCGGATTTCTTCGCGGCGAGCCCGCCTACTCGAGGCCGGCCGACCGAATTGGCACCACAGTGCCCGGCGATAGAGCTCAAAGTGAGCGGCGGCAGGGTCGGTTTAATTTTGATTAATTGCGAGTCTGACCGACGCAGGTGAGTCGCCGCGGTTCCGCGAGCCGCGGTAAGGTGGAGGCCTTATTTAGCGAACGCTGGAGGGTGTATTAATTTACGTCCGCGAATTCACACGAGTGTATAATATCCCATTATAGATCATTACCTACCCGCCATATGATTCGGGGGTGAAACAAAGAGAGGCCTTTTTACGCCCACATATAATTCACGCTTTTGTAAAGATTATTTTTTTGCTCATTTCGCTTCGCCAAAAGAGATTGAAAACCCAGACTAGCTCTACAAATCTTGTCATTTCTTTTTGAGGATGACCTTTTTTTGGGTTTCAAAAAAGAGGGGCTCATTCTTGAAGAGCATAATGAAATTATTATTAATTTTCAATATTTTATAGAAGATTTTTATTGAAACTTCACCAAGGTTTAATTTATTCTGAAAATATAGAGTCAGTCAGGATTATAATTAAAATTAGTAATTTCTAGACAGCTCTCAGTGGAAAATGTTCAATGATTTTTATAATTTTATTTTATTGAGTGTTACCGGTAATTCCCAATTAAGCGTTATTCATTCTTATTCATTATTCATTCTACTGATTAATAAATGAAAATGGAAATAAAAATAATATCTTTTTTCATTAAATTCTATATCCATCTCTAACTCTATATTTTATGCTGATTCCTTGCCTTCTTTGATTTTCTCTACATTTTTATTTATAATAGTTACCTAATAGGTACCTGTCGTTTAAGTAGGTATGTATTTCATTTTTTTATAATCTTTCTAGTTACTTGCTCATTTAATTTATTAAGCTTTATGAAAAGTATTACTTTTTATACATTTATTTAGTTTAGATTAGGTAGGTTATGTAATGGAGGCTTGAATAGCATAGGTACTTACTGTTGATGTTATTACTTTTATAAAAATAAAGAATGGCCAAAATTTTCTAGAAATTTCTTCCAACGATTGCCACAGGATGGTGCATAACAGATTTATCTTCCTTGTAGCATGTCCATGAAATATCTTTATAACTTAAAATATATTATATTATTCATTTTCTACCTATATTTATTTGTTTAAAACATGCTAAAAAGGGATACAATTGTAAAATAAACGCTTCATTGTTGGTTTTTATTGTAGCTAAGTTTTTTTATATCTCCTTTAATTTTTATAAACTCAAAGTAAAACCTGAGTGAATTCAAAGTAGAGTTCTTATAGAAGCATCTTTTAATCGTAAAAAAAATAGTTTTACAATAAATGATATGATGAATAATTTCAGCAAAGAGATACCTAGCAGGTAGGTACTTCATTTCAGAAATGCTTGAGAAAAAAAGAATGCCATAAAAACATTGTATAGAAATTTATCATAACTAATTACCGAATAACTCACAACTCAACTCAGGACAGAAATAATATAATGTACCTATACCTACCTAGATAGTTATTTTTTTTTGTAAAATATATATAATTTGTTAAAAAGTATTCACATTCAATAGGTATATTTTTCAAGATACTTACCTAGAGGTAGAAGAAAATTCTTGTTTGCACATGTTTGCTATCGGTAGCACGGGCTTTTAATAAGAAAATTTTCCCAGATTTTAAGTTTCTGCAGTCCCTAGGTAGGTACTTTACCCCGCTTTCAATCAATACGCTGAAACGTTTTAGTTAGTAGGTATACAATAAAAATTACAGTAGATAATTAGAATGATAGGTGTGGGTTTGACAAAACCGGCAGGTCTAAGAGTTAATAAGTAGGTATTTGAGTTTAGATTTTTCAGATGCACATACCTAGTGATGAAATATTCTTATAATCAATGATTATTAAACTGGATTATAAACAAAAATTTACACTGTAGAGTCACTCTTTAAGTAATTTTCATATTATAATGGAAACAAGAACATAAATTGGTAACCAATCAGCAGTTTCATGCTACGTTTTGTATCATATCGAAAATTAGGTTTTCGATAGCTAGATATACTTAACATCAGTATCTACCTAACCAAGAGTTCTAATATAGAGATTTCTTTATTTATGTGTCTATTGACTAACTTTTAATATTTATCTTTGATGGTAGTAAACACCGACCTAAGACGAAATTTTCCTTTTTATAGTGGGTAAAAGTTCTCTCTCACTTTTAAAAAGCTCAATAAATCAGAGGGTAAGTTTACAGACTTTTATCAGTATATGGTAATGATGATTAGATCATGGATGGATGGATTAATAGTAGATATAATTTCTACACCAATTTCCGATTTTGCTGAAATAGTATTAGTTCAGTTCCGTAGGTACCTATACCTAAGGTAAGAATAAATTCATTGTTAACCTAAAAATATGACTCCTTTTCGATATCTCTTTCTAGTCCCAAATATGTTGAAAATGTGTTGTTATGCACTGAGATATCTTTGTAGCTTTAATTTATTTCAAATAATGATTTGACTCTTAAGTGCCTACTTACCTCATATCTGTGATTTTTTCATAGACCATCGGCAAAATTTTCGTTTAATGTATTAGGAATACCAAAAATAAAATTCGGGATCACAATTTAAAATTTTAATATTAAAAGGAAATGTTAGATAAAGCAATACAACATTAATTTTAAACTAGACGAACAAACCCACGTTAAAGTGTAGTCCTAAAAATGATCCGTGACATTACAAATAAATAAATCCCATTGAATAATATCCGTGTTTGTGTAGGCGATCAAAATATTGTCCTTGTAAGGCGTCTTCACACGGATCGCGTTACATACACTGAATAGACGACGTAGCGGCAGTTGCTTTGTGCGCCGTATTGTCTGAAACACCACGAATAGGTTAACGTTCGCACGCTTTTTTTATTTTTAAATATTTTCGATGGTTTTGTGTTTTATGTACTGATATTTGGAAGTATGTATTGAGATGTGTTTGTTTTATTTTATCCCAAATCATATTGGAAATATGAAGCGCGCAGGTAGTCTATCAAATGTTTAAATCTATTTGGACTACGGCACTTTGCAAGTTTCGAATGTAAATAAACAGAAAAATACGTCAATAGGCAGTTAGGTTAAAAGCTATCTATGTTTGTCATTAATCTATTATGTGCTTAATATGATGGACGATGGTGCGGATTAGTTCTACCATAATTAGGTCTGAAACTTGAAATTAGTTAAAAGTAAACTTACCTATTAGGTTTTTGAGATCAGAACAGATTAATAATTTAGTCCCAAATTATTTTATCAAGTTCAATTTACTATGTACTAAGTATATAAAATCTAGTAAGGGTTATCTTGAATAACATGCCTACATATTTTACTTTATGCCTACATATTTACTCTACGTAATTTAAAAACATTTATTGAGTGACCACATCTAACAAGAATAGAGCATCATCACCATAACCACGACCACTCTGTCAAGAGTGCACGACGAAGAAGAATTTATGCAGAAATGCAGCTGTTCTATACTATGAAAGTATTTAGTTTACATTCAGCAATAAGTTTTGATTATGTTATTAATAAATTGATTTTAATTAAAATACCTAGATAGGTAGAGTTTATTTTATATGTTCCTAATTTAAAATGAGATTTGCAAATATAATTAAAACACAAATGATAAGGATCTCTTTGACTTGCATCATAATTAGAACTGCACTGCCTAAACCCCGATTCTCACCAAATTATAAGTTTGGTTGTTAGCAATCATTAATTCCCTGTCTAGGGTCTATCGCCTAGTTTGTTTCACGCAATATTTTCATTTGGATTCTCCTTTATTATCAAATTCCTGTCGATTTTTAATTTTAATTTGATAGCCCTCAAACAAACAATGTTACGATGAATTTTCTTATAATTTCAATTCGCTGGGAACAAAAGTACACAAAATTTTCATTAGTAAAAATTTTCTCTAATTTACCTTAGAATTTTAAAAAATGGAGAGGATCTACATTGCGGTTTTAATGATATTTTCATACAGATAATAACGAAATAATAGTTTTTTTAACCACTTTGAAATCCTTCTATCATTAATAAAATTAAGGATTGTTTGTCTTTAGACTGCATCCTATCCTACTAATATATAGGTCTTATAAACGTAGAGGTTTGAAACTTTGTAACGAAATATGGATGTATGGATGAATGAATTGTGAGATGTTTGCTAATCTTTCGCACAAATTAGACCACCGGATCTAATTGAAATTTGGCACAGATAACAGAGATAATACCTATAGTCTAGATTAGCACATGAGATTCTTTGTAATCGAGCATCACTCGAGTGAAGCCGTGGTCTCCAGCTAAATTTCATACATATTTGATATGAAACTTCTAAGGCGCGTTGAGAGTAAAATTTCAAAGTCGCGTCATGGCAATACCGTCACGTCATGGAGTAAGGCGACGATTTTGGTATCTCTGAATCTTTCCAAGAAGTTTCTCTTCTGACATGTGTACTCGGCACATACGTTTTTTTTTATTAACCGACTTCAAAAAAAAGGAGGAGGTTATTTATTTTTGTGTCATTATGTTTGTAGACTTAGTCGGACGAAGGGAAGACTCATATAAGTAAAATTAAGTTTTATATAAGTTTCATCCTATTATAAACATAAAACAATACAAATAAAACATCGATCATGGCACATCATGGCATATGACTTTTCCTCACTTTCAAGTGTTAGTGAAAGGTACCTAGACCAATTTTAGTTAAAAGGTAGTACCTAGGTATCAAAAAATTGTATCTACCTAATAAATCTGCATAGACCTAGGTACCTACTAGTAAAATAAATATTTTCGACTACGACTCTATGATCTATTTTCTTCTACGTTGGAACCGAAATATTGAAATTTTCTACGGACGGAGAAATCTGACTTATAGACATTCTTTTTAATTATGTAAGTACCTACCTATTTTAAAATCTACGGTATATTCAAGTCGCTACATATCAAGTAAAATATATTTTAAAGGAAATTGAGAGGATAAGGAGAGCATATATTTTATGGTGTCTAATGGATATTTAAAATTTCCTATCCACTATCTTTTCCTAGGAAGAAGAATGTAGAATGAAGAAGAGTTTTGGTAGGTAGGTATTATGATTTAATCTGATTGTAGTTATAGTTTTTGAAATAAAGCACGCAATTCACTTGCCTTACGATAGTTTTTCGAAACTAGCTTAATTTTGTTAAAGTAAGTAGATAGATTGTTTGTTCGTGAATTGTGTACTTTAACTGTTTTAAAAACTGTAAAATGAAATTCCATCTCTTGATCGTGATTCTTCTTGGTAACAATATACAAAAGTATAAAATATTATAGTTATTTGATTGATTTAAAATTAGTAATTACATTCATATTTTATTTTTCATACAGGTAATTATAATTAACTCACATGTGGTTAGGTAGTTGATAATGGACTTATGTTGTATGTTTAATGAAGTAACAATTAAATTAGATATTTTTTACTACTCTATCACTTAAACACAAAACGACAACACCTATGATATTGCAAATTGTCATTACGTACATACCAATAGGTACAATTGGATTTTTTTTTTCATATATTTCGAACTACATTGATTACTTACTTTATCGATGTAAAGCCCTAATGGTCAAGTTTTTATATTAATAGAGAATGATCTGTCTATTTACAGAGATGGCGGTGATATCAATAAGCGAGAAATTTTCAATCAAAACATAAAAATATACTTTACCAGCTTTCCGCCCGCGGCTTCGCCCGCGTTTTCAACGAAAAACCCGTATAGTTCTCGTTCCCGTGGGATTTCCGGAATATAAAACCTATCCTATGTGTTAATCCAAGTTACCCTCTATATGTGTGATAAATTTCATTGTAATCGGTTCAGTAGTGTGAAAGAGTAACAAACAAACACACACACACATCCTCACAAACTTTCACATTTATAATATTAGTAGGATTACGCATAGGAATATGTTAGTAATGAAAATTCCATTCATTTGTTATAGGTAAATAGATAAAAGTACTATATCTCATGTATAAAGTATTTGAATACTATTAAACTAAGAACATGATAGGATAGTACTATTTTTTGTTTTAATAAATAAAACAGACCAAGTGCGAGTCGGACTCGCGCACCGAGGGCTCTGAACAAACCTATTATTTATTATGTTGTAACTTTAAATTTATGATTTTAGCAATTTTTCCCTTATCTGTGCTATTAGACGTTAATTTTTTATCAAATTTCTAGACTCGGTGTTCGCAAGAAGTACCCGATAGGGTTTTTATTCCCTTGCGAATGTCGAAATTTACGAAAATTTGCAGCATAAACTCCTGTATCTTTTGATTGCGTTGGCTTATAAGTATTTTCACAGCTCAAGGGGCCGTAGAGGTAGACTTGAGTATTCAATATAAATTTCAGCTTGACACCTCCACGAGTTCCTGCGATAAAGGATCTTGCCAGACAGACAAACAGACAAAAACTTTCATATAAAAAAATAAATCAAAATCGATTCATCCAATTAAAAGCTTTGCCATTCTGTTATTTTGTGTGTTAAAACTCAAATAAATATATAGTTGAAGTCGGTTGAAAATGCATACAAGCAGAATTAAAATTAAATTTAATTATTCACACAAAGTTTAAAAGGTTGTAAAATGTTCGAACTAATATTGTTTAAAAAGTTTCAATATGGTTGATACAAACAAACGAAAAATACTTCGTTGCAGGTGTATGGAAAAATTTACTTGAATCTGTAAAAAGCGTTTAATGTTTCATAAATATTTTAATATTTATTTATTAACTTATGACGTGAAAACTCATAATATTGTGTAACTTTTTCTTCTAATACTATTTATTAATAAGAGAGCCTAATTATAACATTTGATACATACCAACGTCATCAAAAAGATGAAACATTTTAATTAAACTAAATACATATTGTAATTTATTGCGACAGACAGACAGAATAATATAAATTTGTAAAGATAATTATTAAACTAGAAAATATTTCGATTGTGGACAACAATACAAAAAACTGGTCAATTGATGTCACTTAATATAAAATAATCCACTAATAACCGTAGGCAGGCTTTGATCAAATAGTTTTCAGACATATAAAATCAATAGAAAATATTTTAAAGAAAAACGTGTTTCGTGGTATACAATACAATTGACTCTACCTTTTTCCAACACGCGAAGTAGACAGGCGTATTTGATTACACCTGTGTCAGTTATATAAGTATATACTTTTACTTTCATTGTAAGTTAAAACAAATCCCAAATTATCAATAAACTTATTGTTGTATGCTCCAAAGCCTATGTGTAGGTACAATAATTATACCCGAAAATTGCTTTTATTTTGCAAAATATGTTCCTTTTCAAAATGTTGCAGATAGCCTGCAACATTTTGGATGTATGTATTATTTATTTGTTAATATCAATTTTATTGGTATTATCACAAAACAATTTAAACACAGTCTAACTTTAAACCAGGGATCTGTCACTTTATTAAAAAAAATATTAGCGCAACTTCAAATATAACATTACAATATTGCTCTGCCTTCTGAACTAGGTAATTACCTGTATCTCAGAAGGCAGTATTAGTTGTCTATGTGAAATACGACAAAACCAGATTAAAGAGAACCCGCGCTTCAAGTTAAACCCTGTAATTTTTTTGTTGTAAGACAGTAATACCTAGTTTATGCATAATCCCTAAGGATCGCACGATACATATTTTACAATAATTGTTCTCTGTGGGTAAAGGAAAAACAAGTTACCTATTGCTAAAGCAAATTAAGATAATCTTATAGGTATACTTATAAAATATCAAACTAGTATAAAAATCACTCACTGTACTCAGATAGGTACAATAGTTTAAGTGTATTCTTAAAATTTCTGAAAACTATTTGATCAAAGCCTGCAGCCTACGGTTATTAGTGGATTATTTTATATTTAGTGACATCAATTGACCAGTTTTTTGCATTGTTGTCCACAATCGAAATATTTTCTAGTTTAATTACCTTTACAAATTTATATTATTCGGTCGGTCTGTCGCAATAAAGTAAAAAGATACTGCACCGATTTTCATTCTGTTTTCACCAATGCGTTCTTTTCGAGGAAGTTTTATGTTTTAGACAGCAACAACGGAGCTGCGATTGGAAAGCTAATCTTGTAATAATATAAATATTATTATTGATAAATATTATATTTTTTTAAGTTACAGAAATAATGTAGAAAGTAGGTGTGAATAATAACAAATGATGTCGTTTTCATAGACTACAATATCAGCTAATAGTTGAATTACTTAAATAATGGTTTTAAATGAAATGCTTAATTAAAGTTCTTTTCAAATTCCTATAAGATGATATGTTTTTTCATAAGTTTGAAAAGCATAGAGCTATCGGCTTCTACTTTCCTTGAGGAGTGATAATAAACTTCCGGAGTGATAACAAACTTCCCACTATTGTTTTTTTTTCTAAAAAGCTACTCCGAAGTAGATATTTTTAATATGAATTTGAATTCATGTTTATTGGGTTCGCATACGCCATCGTGTACCACGCTTTTCGCTTTCTTTCAGGTGAAGCTATGGTCAAGTACCTACTTTCGTGATTTTCAAAACAAACATAAGTATACCTACTTAAACTACGTAAGTTAATTGATAATGTATTATTTTTAAGTTGTGCAAATCAAGAAAAAGGTAAGACGGAAACATAGAAGTTTATAACATGGATATCACCAGTTTAAGATCTAACGTGTCCCAATCTGAACAGCTTTGGGTGGATTTTTATGATTTCTACATCAGCTGTAACAATGACTTGCATCTTCGTTTGTCTACTACTGTTTAAGTTATCTCTAACTTAAGTAACAGTATAACGAAAATAACATGAATATTACTTAAATTCCTTCAATCAAATCACATTAGTCAAGAAAAGCTCACAAATAAATCCAAGTTACGAATCAAAGAGTTATAATTTCAATGACGTCTACACGCAGGGGGTTACGCACACATTTTTATCAAGTGACGCCGCCCAACCCCCGGCGGGGGTGCGGGGGTGAGGGGCGCGGGGTGCGAGGGGGCCCACGGGGGTGCACGGGTGCAGGGGTGCATAATTACACCGTACAAACCGAGTTATGGACATTCTGTGTTACGTTTTTTGTTGCCTTTCAAATTCTTTTTTTTTTAATTTTTTCGAAGGTGAAGGATTAGGAATGTAGTGGACATTGATATGTTTTGTTTGTTGTAGATTGTTTGTACGGTTAGGTATGTTAAAATTAGTTCATAGTTTGGTTGATGATTTTTGAAAGCTTGATGTGTTAATGAGAAAAAGAAAAACCTGTAAAAGCTTTATTTATGAATTATGATTAGGTACTTACCAACAAATCTTCTTTCCAAAAGTTTACATTACTTGTCATTCCTATCGGTACCTAGGTAATCTTTCTTTATTAATGATAGTAGAATAATTTAATGATTGATTTCATTATTTTGATATTTATAAGGATTTAATATATTTCATTAACATTAATACCTACCTAATTATATTTTGTTTTAGCTATTTTGATAAATCAAATTAAGGTTAGGCATTGAAATTTTTAAGGCTACACCTGGATGTGCTTAGGATAGGTAGGTAGGTACCTACCTATTCAGAATTTTTCTGCGAGACAGCTAAAATCTTAAATTAAAACCTTACAATTTTCTTTTATAATGCAAACCGTTTAAAAGGAAAAAAATAAACTCGAGTTTCTAGATTTTTCAAATACTGAATGAAGTTAAATCAAGTTAGGCTAAATTCGATAAAGTTGCATCACAGCGCAATTTGGGGTCCCTCTGCACCGCGCAACTAAATCAAACTTTCATATTATACTATCAATATTTTCCAATATAATAATGTTGCTAATAACTCTACACAATTTTATTATGTAAATATTAAGGGACATAAAATTATATACCTATATATATTAGGTATACCTACCCTAATGATTCTGCCTAACTATTACCTATTGTTATTGACTAGGTATTTGGTCAGATTTGAAACATTACTAAGATATATATAGAGATAATCATATTATATGTTTCCTAGTTTTACATCTTTAAAAAATACGTATTTAGGATAGTACTAGCCTTATAAATTGCAGTATGACGTAGGTATAGGTACTCATTATTATTTTTGTCAGTTATCATCCTGATTATATTCAGCCAATTTTAGTTTGTAGTACAAGTGCAGAGTCGTTTATAGCAATATAAAACCCGACAGATGTAAAGATACAGACACGACACCTTTGCACTTTTTTACATAGTTTTTTTTATGAACAAAAGGCGTTGCACGCTTGACCACAATCTCGGCTACTAACGCGAAGAACCACTTCTTCCAAGTGGCAGAATGTACCTTCACTCTATGCTTGCAGGCAGTACAGAAACTAAGAAGGGATTAGTAGATATCTAAATCACATTCAATCACCCAGAAGCATTATTATGTAAAAATTATTCCTTTAAGAAAATAAATCCATTTTTATGACACGACACAAATATAAGGATATCATTGTAAAAAGGTTTTATGCGATGGTGAGTTCTCCAACTTCAGACTATATTAAATAATAAAGTGTGTTCAATGTTAGATAATAGCTTGGATGTTATTTAAGACACGGCTTGAAACTATCTTAAACACAATAAGTACAATTAGTTTCTGAATCTTGGAAGTACTTGATTGTTTCTATTTTTATCTACATGACAATAATGTCTGCATTAAGTTTTGTATAAACTCTATCTGCTAGAGCAGCCTGATTTTTTAGGTGCTTTTGCTATTTTTTATTAGTTATTTGTTCTTTCGAAACGATGCTTAAACTTCCACTTACAACATAACCTACTTATCTATAGCAAGTTATTTTCATTCGTTAATATTAAGTTTTTGTGTACCTTAATAAAAAGCATTAATGTAACAAAGCTTGAAAGACCTAAATAAATAAATAAAACAAGGAATTTGGGTTTATGAGATATTTTATTTAAACTCTCAGAAAATACAGGAATGTGTTTTTTTAAGTTAAATCAAAAATTTTATGATATTAAGATTTAGTTAGTTTACAATTTTAACTACCAGTGTCCTATTGGCTGGTGGTAGGTAGCGCTACCTAGAGCCTTACCTGTTTTGCAGCAAGCCTGAGATTACGAAATTGGTCGACTTGATCGCTCAAGCCCATTTAATCAATGAAATTATAATTTGTTGTAAATAATAATACGTAGACACAGCAGACAGATTTATAAAATACTATTCTTTATTGTTTTGCTCAAATTCGCACTATTATACCTACATTGCATCTAATTTATTTAGAACAGCTCTCCGTATCAATCGAAAAGGCATAACATCAATAAATTTCATTTTCAGTATATCTTTTTAGTTTCAACGAGTAAAACTATCAGTAAAGCTATCATTAAAAAGCAGCGACGTTTTCAAAACTACTAGAATCATAACTCGATCGGTATACCTTTGAACAAAAAATGACAACAGAGAAATGAATACCTACATATTTTTAGTTTACATTCCGCCAACTCTCGAAAACGAAGAACCACAGGCTGAGTGTTGTTAAACTAACATTTTAACCAACCGTTAAGTAACTCGTCTGCTTTTAAATGTTAACAATGCTTTTGTAAAGGTGCACTTGATTTTAGACGAAGCACGCCTGCCTATTTCATTCTTGCGCTGGTTTTATGCACATTTAGTATTTAAAATGTTTGTTCAACTATCACAACAATGATAACTCTTATTCGTCGAACACAAAGAGATATGTCCTTAAAGTGAAACGTCTGAATTAATTTTAATATTCGCAGACATTTATTGTTAATGCATTTATTTAAGTTCGTTTTAATGTGTATTTGAAATAATATTTGGAGTATAGTAAAACAATTCATTTAATATTTTTAAAAGCTATGAAAACTTACGTTAATGTTTTATAATGAATATTGAGTTTACAAAAATAAAGCTTTGTTAAATATTTCTGGCGATAAATTAATACAGGTCTAAATGTTGTTATACTTATTCATATTGCTATGAAAGTGATGATGATGATTATTAGCTGGCATTACCTTCTATAAAAGCCTTAGGTATAATCGGAGTATCCATTTATACATTCTCCTCACAAATAGAGCCCTAGAGCTTAAAAAGGTTATTGATGTGCTATTGTTGATATTTGGTTGGATGCAATATTAAAATAACTATATTATGAATGTTGCGAAAACTATTTCTTTTTATTCCTTTTTTAATTTGAATTGGTCTTTAAATTATTGCTTTATAGGTCACTCAAAGTTGAATTAAATTTCAGGCAGGCAGGTACAATATTTAATACAAAGGCATTACATTTAATTCTTACGTTCCGACTGAACCGCAACTTTAAATCCAGTTGCATATTACATCCTCATTATTACATTACACAACAATTAAGCGAAAGCTTTCAAATTACAATGCAATTACAAAAGTACAAAGTCTTAGAAGTCTCGCTCGTATTAATGTGCTGAGAATAGTGGAAACTTAAGTGTATAATGTGTTAGCGAGGGCCCTCCGAGCGGCGCCGCGCGGCGCGCATGTATGCAGCTCTATTATACCGCATACTAATGACAGGCACCCTGATTAAAAACCTCAGTGGAGAATAGGCGGGGCTTACGCCCACCACCCGCCATCATTTTTTACTCATTAAAAATTATACGTATTAATTAATATTATGTTTGTTTATGGCTATGTAAAGCGGCGGAGTGTGACGCTAAATTGTGTACTAAACTTTTACATTTATTTCCCGTGCGCAATTATTTATAACTATGCCGACTGTAGCATGGTAACGATGCAAGTTTTTAAATTTTTAATTTGTTCAAGCGAATGGCGTGGGGTGAATTTTGATTTTCACATAAAATTGTGCGTTTATTGCATGTAAAATGTTTTATAAAAAACGATTTAAAGTTAGTTAAATCTGGCAGTTAACATTTATTCATGACAGAAGGTACCACACAGTACCGCGAACAAAACAAGATATTTTTTTTAAGTATACCTAGGTAGATTAGCTTACATATAAACACATACTTCTATATTTATTTTTTGTTGTTAATATTGAGACCAAAATTCAGAAATGTACAAAATTAACACGAATGCAACTACAAAATAAGGCCCTATCATTATTTATTAATTTAGATGAAATTAAAATACATCTTTGTTTTCTATCACATTTTAAGTGGATTCATACTAGGTACTTCCATAGGTATTACCTATTTAGGAACTATTCTCCCAAGTCACAGGTGTTTACTGTAAGTTTAGAGATGATGACAGACCTGTTGCTTAGCTAAGCTTTCACACTTGCACTTGTCTTAAGGTCCTCGTCAAGTTATTGTCTTGCTCTTTATTCATAGAACAGACATATTCAACGTTGGCAACGACTTCTAAAAAGAGCAGATCATTTAGAAAGTAATTGAAAGTCTGTTCATGTAATTATTTACTTGTTCATCATGTAGATAATTTCATTATTGATACTATACGTCTATACCTACCCAAAATATTGTTTTATACAACATTTTACGTTGTACTTTTAAAATTCAAAGAGTTAACTTCATTTTATTTATTTTATAGGGTTCTAAATAATTGTTCACCTTCTCTGTGATCTTCTAATACCTAAATCTGTTATATTAAAGGTAGATATTATAAATTTGTTACGTTGCGTTTATTAATCAACCTAGAGTCCATTTAAAAATTTACTCTACGTACCTACCTACGAGTGTGCATATCCACGAGCTTAGATATTAATTGAGATACCTATATTATAAATTATAATATTTATAAATTCTGTGGCAAACCTAGAAATTAATTATAAAAATTTGAGTTTGAGTTTGAGTTTGAAAAACTAACTAACAACTTTTATATAAGGTACCTAATAGTGTACCTACAATGAATTACTATTTCCAAAACTCAACAAATAATATTCTGCAGTATGGTGTAAATGGAGTATCTACCTACCTACCTACTTACCTAAACATGAATTGAGCTGGTTTCATTGTATAATGGTTTCCTAGTTTTCTATTTTAATTTGTAACCCTGTCTAGGTCTCTACAGATTTAAAATTGCACTAGTACCTAACCTATTGGAAGATGACCATTTTTTGTGTTCATATAAAGCTGGAGTACAATTTAAATTAAGAATTCATAATTTATTATTATTTCAATCGTAGAGGTAATGGAAATAGTTAAGGTAAATATTCTCTTCTGATAGAATTTTACCTACAATATTTTACCCACAATATTTTTTGTCAATAACGGTATGAAATCTAATAGCCAAATGTGAGAGATAAAATTTGTCTGATCAAAATATTATTAGATAATAACTGCTGGGTGTTTTTATCTTAATTCGACGACGACGTTTTCTTTTTATTATACCTATAAAATATAAATTATAGAAGCTAGAAACATCAAATTTTAATTTAACTATTTTAAACGTTTAGTACGTGTATGCTTCTTTCTAATGGCATGACAAATGTAGAGTTCTTAAGTTTCCCTGTAAACGCAATATGATGATTAATTAACTAATATATACCTCAATAATATATTCACAACCACTAATATAATATTATTTTATCTGTGCTACAACTATTCGCAGATCTTAAAGCTTTTTCACTCCCGTTACATTAAGTGCCTCCACAATTTGATAAAACAGTTTAGCATAGGGGTAAGAATTAAGAGGCTTACAGCTGAATTGTTGTACGAAGTCAAATGTATGAGGTTTGAGTTTGAGTGAGTCTTGAGTTTGAGTGCCATCGTGTCGATTGATTGGTTATCCGTATCAGGGCACACGGGAGCTGCTGACATGTGAATATTTATTAGTGTTTATTTTTAGTGTACCTAACCATTTGGGTAGGTAGAGCTAGTTGGTCATGCGCAGTTTGTGATTTCAATTGAGAATGCTTACCTATTAAAATGTTACTTCTCTTCGTAATGAACATTCGTAGACATTTACATTACTTACAACACAAATAACAAATTTATTCATAAAACGAAGATAGTATAAGGTTAAAAAAAAATCCACAATACCTACATCCTGCGTGTGCACTTAATTTTACGCTAGTTTTATTTGTCTTGAATCATTATATTTATGATTGATACAGTTATCAATCATAAACAAAAAGAATAATTTATTCGGGGACAAAACATACCTAGATATAGATATCTAACTACATAAGAATAATTCTCCTGCAAGAAGCTGAAATTGGGAATAGGTACCTATTGTTAGTAGGTACGTAGGTACATATTTATTTATTTATTCTTTATTGTACATAATATACCAACATAAATAAGCTATACTATAATTAAATACAATGAAAACACACGGCACATACGTACTAAAAGGCGGCCTTATTGCTCAAAAGCAATCTCTTCCAGGCAACCCTGATTGGTAAGGAATGTATGCTAGAACGCGACTTGGCGCCAATTCAATAAATAAATTAAGCAATATAAATAATAAAAATAATATATACAACAATAATAATAATATAGGTACATATATATAATATATACTTATAAATTAATATAAATATAATATAATACTTACATATTTTATAAATATACATACACATAATAGTACATAACCTACTAAATACACTACAAAAATACAGTACGAAAAAAAAAAAACAAACAAACTATTATATAATATAAAATAAATATAAGCAACACATTATAAAGACAGGAAATGATTTTTGACAAGAGCTTTAAAACTTTTGACATTTTGCGCCCGCCTAATGGATTCAGGCAGAGCGTTCCAAAGTTGAATAGCGCGAGCAGTAAATGAAGATCCATAGAAATTAGTGCGGCGAACCGGTGTAGAAAGAAGCAGAAGATTAGAAGAGCGAAGAGAAAGTGAGTGATTTGAACTGAGGTAATTAAATTGAGTTTTAAGATACCCTGGCGTTTTAGGATCAAACAGAACACAGTACAGAAGGTTAAGTATGTGGGCGTCCCGGCGAAGACGGATGGGAAGCCAATTAAGTTTTTTTCGAAATTCGGTGACATGATCAAATTTACGTAAGCCAAAAATAAATCTGATGCAGAAATTTTGCACCCTCTCAAGGATGTCTAGCTGATACTCAAAAAGATCGGGAAATGAGGAATCGGCATAGTCAAGGAAAGGAAGTAGAAGGGATTGGGCTAACGCAATTTTGGTGGAAATCGGCAGAAAGTTTCGCAAACGGCGCAAATAGGATGCAGTAGCAAACACTTTTTTCCGAATTTGCTTGATGTGTTCCGTCCAGGATAAGTGCTGGTCGAGGTGCAATCCAAGACTTTTAAAGGTTTTGCAGATGGGGATGCGAGTACCATCGACCACTACATCCGGCAAACAATCCCAATTAACTTTGCTCATAAGCGGCTTGCTACCAATTATAATGATTTTAGTTTTTGAGGGGTTTACCTTTAAACCATACCATACATAGGTACGAAAGAATATATCCGTATTATACCTAAAGTCATTCCACACTCAAGATCCGTCAAATACTTACCTAAATCATCCTATTGGCCATTTTTATTTAATTAAACGAAATATGGCTCTACATTCGTTTATTCACTCCTATTTACAAGTTCAATCACATCCCAATTTGAAATCATCACAAAATATACACCAAAGTTCAAACTATTCACTTCAATCACATGAAACATTTGAAAAACTACACACTATTTAAGAAAAATCAATTAAAACGAGTATAGATTCTCACAATGCGATATCGACTGGCCCACAAAACAATTAATTCGGCTGCCATGTTGGTTTTTACCCGTCATTGTTTCACGCCAGCCAATAATTAGGCTCGCGGTCGGCTCGGCCAATCAGAGCGCGGTATATTAGCTGACGTGCTCGTAACCACCAATGGGAGGGCTCCGTTAATGCACTAATTGTTATTGTTCTCAATTTATTTGGTGTTTTCGTAGAGGTGATGTTTAGATTGGAAATAGAGAGAAATAATTTCTTAACGATAGTGATGTTGCAAGGTCTATCAATTTCTTAAAAAATATAGCGCAATAAATTTAGCTAACAATATTGTAATAAATCGTGCGATAATAACTGATAATTATTGAAGGTGCGGTCTACGCAAATCAACAACTTCTAAAATCAGAATAGAGACCACTTGTTTTGCTAAGAAGGTATGATACCAACCTTAATAGTTAACAGATAATTAAACAGAGGAGATTAAATACATATTTACCTAATGCATTCCATGTGTGTAGAAATAAACACACATACCTAAATCAATTATAAACTTTAATATAGAGACATAAAATTCATTAGGTAAGTATTTACAATAATATTAAAGTAGGACCTTAAAGCTTCAAAAGCATCCACCACAGACTATAAAATATAAATCAAACTACAAAGACACATTCCGGTACATTCACGATACGACTCCAATATAATCGCCAACCGATACAAGTGTCGGTGTGAGTGGCCGCGAGCATTGACACTCATTAGCGCGCTGTCCAAACTCGTTATAAGTTGACACTGCTATCTAGCCAGGGCCACCAAATGGATAGGTTTTATTTAATATTAATCTATGCTTTATATTGAAGCAAGAAATATTTGTTTGTGATTTATCTCAAAAACTATCTACCTTGAATTTTTTTCAGCGTTAGAATGTTACGTCTACCTAGGTAGGTACGTCTTTATAGAGTAATGTAGAGTATTTTTATTCCGGCCCGACCCAGGCGTTTAGTGGAATAATATTATTAACTGTAGAAAATATTTTAGGCTAGGTATACCTACCTGGAATGTTCTATGTAGGTATACAAAATAATATAAATTTGCCGAATAATACCAGCTATGTCATTTATAATAGGTATATCTACTTAATGCAATGCCGTCAAAATTCTGTCCTATTTTCGAATAGGTACCTACTATTCAAATCCATATTTATCCAGGAGTTCTATCTAATTATAAATAAGTTAATCATGTCTATGTATGAATCATTTATGCTAGTTATGCTTAGGTATTTCTCTTCTAAAAAAATGTTACCCATGACTTGATAACAAAATACAAACCATCTTTAATGTTACAGTAGTCATTATCTACTTACTATCCGTCGCTTTATGACTGTAAAAAATTCCCTCAAGCTTAACTCAAATTACGAAATACCTATATACCTAATATTATTTAACTCTACCATCTCCGACAGCAATCAAGCTCTTAAAATAAATAAATCCTTATACATAATATCCAATTTGATTTCTTAATGTGGTGGTCGTTAAATCGTAGGTACCTATAGACTATAGAGCTAAGTAGTCTTTCATTGCTACAGAAATTATTACAATTATTATAAATTAAATACTAAACAAGTACAAACAAACACAAGTAGAAACTGCTTCATGGCGATCAATTTCTTTATCTCTAACTAGCAAAATGTATCCTATCCTTGTCATTACTCCCATTGCCCCACTAATTAAAGTAACGCAATTAACGCTCTGCCGTTCACTAATAAGGGGTGTTCCAAAAGTAATAACGTCAAAATTCACAATAACAGTATAAAACAGATAACGAGGTAGCCCTGGGGCGCGCCGCGGGCGAGGCGTGACGTTCGTGACGTTCGACCGCCGCGCTACGAATTATTCTATATTGTAATGTATTGACGAGCGTTTTGTCACCACTGCCCTATATACAGGGTGTTCAGAATTCAACAGTTGGGGAAAAATATAAATAGTTTTTGTTGTTTCTTTTTGATGGAAATCCACTATCAAAAACGCAATACTTTACATTAGCTACTTTAGGTACATATTTAATAGTTCCATTTATTTAAATCTAATTCTTAAATATTTATATTCGCACAGGTATGTTTCAATTTTACCCCTTATAAGAATAGATTATGTAGAGTCATACTTTTTTGCTTGAATATTGGACACAAACAGAAAAAGTGTTTTGTAGGTCTCATTATCTCAATGGTTTAAGTGAATCTCAAGTCTTTAAGGTAATCTCATGAATTAAGAAACACTGAAAAAGCCAAACAATTGAAAGTACCTATCCACCAAAGTTTCATTATTATCAAATAAATTGCAGAGGATCTCTTCTTATAATTATAAAGGTCCTAATAAATATAAGATGAAGCAAACAACGCCTGTTTAGTAGGTGTAAAGGGAAATCCCAAACATTTTATCCAGCTACGGCATTTCTACAAACCTCTACAGACTACCAGTTTCTAAATTATCCTATTTTTACCGAAAGAGTAAAACAGTGATGAGTGTTGATGCGTTGCAAGTGATGAATTTGTTGAATACATCATCATGCGAAACCTTACTTAGATATCCAAACTATGCCAATTTTAATGTAGCCATAAAATTAACAGTTTCTCTAATTTGATGTTAGCCACAGTTTCCTTCTTTAAATTTTACATTATTTTACCATCATCAACGTGCCACGTTCTCGAAATCATATCTACCTACCTTATAATTGTAGGTAACCACACAACCATGCTCTATAAAAAATAAATTGTTGTATAAAAGTTGTTGATGTTATTTATAATAAACGAAGTATAGGTACCTAAGTCGACTGCTAGGTTCGATCCTTATAAGTAGGAATACTTATTCCTATACTTATAAGGATCGAAGTATTTCTGCAACATACGGAAGACAATGAAGACCTATAAATTATCAAAAAAATGTACCTATGGAACATCAAAAAAAATTTCGCTAGCGCGATTCACGATTTCTTCAATCCACATTGGAACAGCCTGTGCACCGATTGGCGGTGTCAGTCCCGTAATGAGCATTAGCGTTATTGCGCTCATTTGTCCCGCGGCTGCACGCGCCAAGTAACAATATTAATACGAGCTGTAATAACACTATTATATACCTTTTATATCCAATACAGCATTGTTTTATCTATATGACTAGCTGTGCTCAGCGGTTTTACCCGCAGTGCTGTGCTCCTGTTGGTCTTAGCGAGATGATATATTATAGACTATAGCCTTCCTCGATGAATGGGCTATCTAACGGCGAAATTTTTCAAATCGGATCAATAGTTCTCGAGATTAGCGCGTTCAAACAAACAAACAAATTCTTCAGCTTTATTTTGTACGAAGAGCTATATGTATCTACTTATCCTAGTAGGAACCTACCATTTGTGAGACAAATGGTAGGTTCCTACTTATAAGGTCAGTCTGATTGTAATACATACTATAATTTCTCAGTCCCACTCCGTGTAAATTAATGTTATTATGTATTAAGATTTTTTCTTCAGACACATTACATCTAAATCCTCACAAACCCAACATTAAATCTTTTATTGGATCTAGTAGCTCTACATTGAGATAATATAAAGAAAACAAACTTAAACCTAAGAGCCGAGACAAACGTCAAAACTCAAAGGAATAGAATCCGCTATCAATACTAATTGACATAAGCGTATGATGTTTTGCTAAGGATTTGTTCACCCTACCAACGACGACGACAACGAACAAAATTTTCATCTAGTCGCAATTTAACAAAATTGTGCAAAACACAATTAAAAATAAAATATTTAAATTTCCTGTCGTTCTGGTAATTGGAATTTTTTGAGATCAATGAATTAAAAAATAGATCTTGCTTGAAACGGTGGCTCCTAGAAAAAAATGTATCTGAAGTTTTTATAGATAATTTTATGATCTACAATTTTGGTCCCAGGTGATTATATGATTAACTTACCATCTCGGCGAAAATCGCAAAAAACCTTTTTTTTATTAATTGACCTCGAAATTTTTTCTTTCCGAGTACCAGTAGGTATGACTGGAAATTTTAATATTTTATTTTGAACAAACTTTGTCTGGATGGGAATTTTGGTCGTGGTCGTCGTCGTCGTTGGTAGTGTGACCGAACCACTAAAATGTCATGAACTTATGTCAATAATTATTAGCGATAGCAGTTTCTATTCCTTAGCGTTATTCTATTCTCTGACATTTGTCTCGGCCTGCTACTAAGTAAAATGTTCCATTTTGTTTCACGTGATCCTGCAGTACCTATTCATCAAATTACAATCAGTTAAATTATTGAATGTTTACTGAAATATATTGAACTTAAATCGAAATTCAAATGTAATATTGTATATCTTCTTTACTCTTACAATATAAATAGCACTAACTGAAAGAATTCGCAGAACTGAAGAATCAGCAGTAGTAGTCTCGGACATGACATCAAAAAGCCGGGGGCTCGACACTAGGCGAGCGTGCAGAATTATAAATCGTGTTTTTCTATCCACTTATGTCAATAACATCACCACTGCTTGAAACGGTAAAGGCAAACATCGTGAGGAACCGGTATGTTCAAGAATCAAAAGTTCGAAGATATGTGACATCTGCCAACCCACTTGGCCAGCGTGGTGGATTATGGCCTGTACCCGCATTGGTAACATAGGAATGTGGGCTGAAGATATTGCAAGAATCAATCCATCTATTATTTAACATAAGTTATAAATATAAGCAGCATTGTAGATTCTAAACCCTATCCTTATAATTATATATCAATAAATAAAACCTCATTCCTTCTTCCTTATTATCTCCAGACATAAAAATCATAGCATATAGGCCCTGCGCAGACGGCACACTTTTTGTGCGATCGAGTCTGCGGCGCACAAAAAGTCTGCATGGCGCGCAAAAAGTCGGTCGCGGATTTTTCACAGACTCAACGCACACGACGCACATCTTCGATCATTTTGTAGGCAGAGCTGTAGGGACGTAGACGCTATGGAAATCGTGCAGAGATCGCGAAGTATTATTTTGTACATGAAGTACAGAAAAAGAAGAAGAAATAGAGAATTTTGGGTACATCCTATACTTTCGGAAAGATTACTGAAGAGACAGTTCCATACTAAACAATAACAAAAACATTCAATTCTGAAACAACACCGGCAATTTTTTCAAATTTTATAAAATGTCTGTTACTACATTTGATGAGTTGCTATTTATTTTGAGACCTGCTTTGACTCATTCAGAAACAACAATGAGGAGGTGCATTGGTCCAGATAATAGATCTCTGGCGCCATGATAATAGATCGTGTGCGTTACGTCCACCCCTAGCAAATGCAGATTGCCGACTAAAGTGTGCGCCGTCTGCGTTAGCGCGCGTTGAAGCAAACGTTCAATTTTTTTCACACACATTTTGTGCGGAGCGGCGCGCCGCGGCGCGGTGCGGTCTGCCCGAATTACACGGATTTTTTGTGCGCCGGACTTTTTGCGCGTCGTGTGCGTTACTGCATATAATTGCATAGGTTCTATTTTCACAGACTAAAAAGTGCGTCACGGATAGTCTGTCGTCTGCGCAGGGCCATAATCGCACAAACAAACACACTTTCGAATATATAATACACGTTAGTACCTAAGGATATAATCTCAGTAATGATAAAGGGATGGTAGAAATTGAAACAGTCCCAACTCCCAAAAACTTTCCACTCCAGAGAAATATTTTTACCTATGTTATACATTAGTAACATAGGTAAACATATTTCTTTTCTTTCTTACAATTATGTAATTTCAAAGCTTAGATAAATAATATACTTAGGTACAGGTTTAGTTTCTGTAGCATTTTCTATTTCCTATAGATATGTAATTTTATTATCGAATGTAGTATTAAATATTTTCTGCACATTTTACGTGCAATTGTTCCCTGAAATCTATTCTTCATTTCTTTTAACATAATGCACAATGCACAAAGATAGTCGTAGATACCTATTTAATTAAAAGATACCGATAAATAGGTATTTGTCTATTGAGTCGAAATCTCTATTTATTTTGTATCTAGGTATATCCTTCCGGACACAGACACTATATTCTGGCGAATTCTGATACCTAAAATATGATGTGTTAACAATTAACATACTTAATTAAGGTGATACTGGCTGAGCCGCGCCATTTTACTAGCGGATGAACCTGGCAAGTACCTATTTCTATAGCTCATGTGTTATTCTAGTATATGTATAAGCTACATTACTGTCAAGTATCATCCAAATACGTCTAGTAGTTTATTCGTGAATGTTAATTTATTGTAAACGAAAGTTTGTAAAGATAGATGTATCTATATTGTAGGTATGTGCATCCATCCTCACAAACTTTCGCATTAATAATATTAGTAGGATACTTACCTATACCAATAATATTGCTAATGTTTCGTTACAAGCTTAGCCACTTCTTTACATAAGTGTATGCTAGGTACATTAAATTCTCAAGATACCTATGCAAAAATCTATAAGTATGCATGATCAGATAGTTTTTTCGATTACGATTTACAAATAATTATAAAATCGCAATCAGTGAAATGGATTTGAAATATTTAAACTACTTTATATGCTTACATAGGGTGCGCTTAGACAATTTAGGAATACCTACCTGTAGGCATTATGAAAAATCGAGGACAATCTTAATTAATATTCTGCATCGTATGGACAGAATATGCAAATTATCTTCAGGGGAGGCAGTTAACTAATTCAAATATAAATCAATTGAGAGTTTAATGAATAAAAATTGTGTGCAGTTTCAAAATAATCTGCATAAGTAGGGATTATAAATCAGATAGGTACCTCTAATACTTATACAGGATATCGGCATAAAAATTCAATTTATAAAGTATTTCATTAAATTTATATGTAGGTATTAAATAGGTTCCTATCATAGAAATCTAAATAACAAGACACATAGAAGTGCTATAATGTCAT